>JAIUZE010013578.1:0-68758 GCA_022085475.1 Heliosperma pusillum
AATTTGATTCTCTTTACTTCCAAATTAATTCAAAATAATTATATTAAATTTTCATAAATCCCAATTAAATCTTAATAAAAAAAAATTAAAAAAATTATTTTTTTAAATAAAATTTCGGTCTTCAAAATTACAAGGCGAGTCGGAAAAAGTCAACGAAAGTCAAAGTTGACTTAAAAACGGGATTCTCATGGAATCTCTCAAAAATTCCAAATACGAACTCGGAATTTCAAAATGCTACTGGAAACAATAAATTCCACTTTAAAACTTAAACAGGCTCAAAAGTATTCGTAAAATATTTTCACTAGAAAAATAGGGTACTTTTCGGGTTGTTACACACGGAATCGGATTAGACTAAGCATGTTTAGTAGGACGACCTAGTCATAACGAAAGTTCTCTGGGACCCGACCTAAGGTTGACACTAATATCAAGAGATGAGTGTTTTTAGCTTAAGAAATTACAATATTAAGAGTTCCCATGCTTAACATGAGCACTTACGTATTTGCATGAGTGATCCGACTCCTGATGATCATTATTTATACACATATTTTATGCTTCCCTTAGTTACATATAACTCGATTTACCGCCTTTCCTTGCTTATTTCTATGCTATTTTAGCTAGAATATCGATTCCGCCGCTTCTGTTATGTTTTAATGCAGATTGGATGCATTTGGAGCTTTTTGAGTAGATATGAAGCATGGCGGAGTCGGATCGTAGAAGGTTAGGCACGGAAATCGAGAGCAATGGAGAAGAAATGAAGAAAAATCAAGAAACGAGCCAAATGAAGGGTTGCTCAATCGAGCAACAGTGCTTTGCTCGATCGAGGCGTGCTGATGTCATGCTCGATCGAGCAGAAGCCCCTTGCTCGATCGAGCAACCTAGTTTTTCGACGGTTTTTGTATTTTCCTAAACTAGTTAACCTAATTAATTAGATCTTTATTATAAAAGGAAAGCTCGTCTTTCATAATTAGACATGCTTTGATATTAGAAACCTAAATTAGTTTGCTTGGCCTATGGATTTTATCATCAAGATGATTGTCTTTAGTTCAAACTTGTAATCGGTATTTTTCAATCTTTCTTTGTTATTCAGTTAGTTACCTTCTAGTTCTTCAATTATTCCTTGTCAATCCTTTCATTATTGTTTAATCATGTTTACTTTATTTATTATCATTGTTATTAATATAGTTATAAGCAGCTAAATTCCTTTCTAGGGTTGAAAGGGGATCTAGGATTGTTAGAAGGGGTAGATTGATTAATTGAATTGCAATTGCATGGTTATCATTTGATTATCGTTTTAATTCTAGTTGTTTAATTACTGGCCAGGATTAATTAGCTAGTCTCGCGAATTAGGATTAACACCGACCGGTTTAAGACTAAGATAGGCTACGATAATTGAATAGAACTCGTTTAATGATAGCGATCGTATGTTAAATTGTAGATCTAAAGGGCATAATTGAATCGACCGATTTTGTGACCTTAGATAACTTTATCGCATGATAGTTGATTACACCCTTACCCCTGAGCAATAATCCTAGTGAACCTGAGATCGTAGACTTTTAATCTTATTGTTTTCAACCTTTTATTGTTATTGTTTTGCTATTAGTTTAGAAATACAAATAACAAAACCCCGAAGTTGTTATTATAGAGACGAACCTAGTTTAACAGATTAGAATACTACCGCCTCCCTGTGGATTCGATACCTTACTTACCGCTGACTATTAGTTAGTAGTGAATTAAGTTTACTTTGATTAAAGTGACGCGACTTTACCTTTATCAAATTTGGCGCCGTTGCCGGGGAGGCAACAGTTTTCTATTTGTTTCTACTTATTTTATCTTTTTCTTCGTCTCAGGGAACCTAAGTTCCTTGAGACAGTTCTCATTATTTTCTTTAGTGTTCGTTTATGCCCAGGTGTTCCAGGTCCGATCTCGTACCCTACGATTCCGAACCAGAAAGGACTCTCCGAGCTAGACGAAACCTTTGGAAGGAAATTCAAGAAGCGGAAGACTTGAGTACGCTTGACACAGTTTACGCCAAATTTTTCGCAGAAAAACCATCCTTAGAAGATGATACACATATTTCTGCCACCACTACAACCATGCCTACTTTAGCCAGCCATTTGGAGCCTACCGTTGCATCTATTCCCAAGGGATTCAAACTCCCTACTACGGGTAATGGCACCTTTGAGATTCGTCCATCTTATATCTCTTTGCTGGAGCGAAACATGTTTGGAGGAAGCCCCACTGAGGATCCTGCTAAGCATATGGAGAAATTCACCAATTATTGTTGCTCTATTCCTTTAACGGGTGGGGTAATGCAAGATCAAATCAAGTTTGTGTTATTCCCCTTTTCACTACGAGACGGGGCAGAAGATTGGTTGAGTGAGTTAGATGTGGATGCACTTGGCATCACCGATTGGAATTCTCTGGCTCTTGCATTCTATAAAAGATATTTCCCGCCACAGAAAACCAATGCCATCCGAAGTCAAATCACAAGTTTCAAACAAAGTCCCACTGAGAGCTTTAATGAGGCCTTGGTTCGCTTCAAGAAGCTTGTCAAATCTGTTCCACGTCATGGTTTTGATACTTGGTTCCTATGCAACCAGTTTTACAACAGGTTATATGATGATCAGAGAAGCACTGCTAGATTCTGCTGCTAATGGAAGATTCAAAATAACACTACCGATGTTAATGCTTGGAAGTTGATTGATGAGATAGCTACTCACACTGCTGAGTATGGAAATCCCAGGGGTAATGCGAGGCGAGGAGGTTCTGATAATGTCGTTGCAGCTCAGTTAGAGGCATTAACTGCTAAAATTGCTGAATTACAAACTTCAAAATCTTTGGAAAATAAGCAAACGGTTCATGCCATGGTTCAACAAGAGCCAACCTTTGAATGATGTGGTACTATGGGGCATAATGCAGTAGAGTGTATGAGTACGGTTGAACAAGTACTTTCCTTTCAATCCTTTAAGCAAGGTACACCGTACTCTAACTTTTATTATGAAAGGACGAGGGAACATCCAAATTTCTCATACCGAAGTCAGAATGTTCTTAATCCTACCCCACCACTACCTCAGCAACAATGTTCCTCTTATGTGATTCCTCAAAATCGAATTTCTCAGGGTAACTATAACCGTTCAAATCAAGGAGGCCAAAACTTTCAACAAGATCAACCTCCACCACCTCCAAGTAATGATATGGCGAAATTGAAAGCCATGTTGCAGCAAAGTCTCATGATATAACAAAAGCAAGATGCTCAGATCTCTCAATTGCTCGCGCATAACAAGATAGTGGATACTCAAATTGCCCAATTGGCAATTCAAAATCCACACAAACAACCAGGTAATCTTCCTCCTCAAGGACACCCTCCACATGAACAAGCCAATGCTATTACCTTGAGGAGTGGGACCCATTACAAAGGCCCGGAAATGAAAGGGGATGAGAACGATGAAAGTATGGAAGTTGCTCGTTAAGATTCGAAAAACAGCGAAAAAGTGGCTGAAAAGGAGGTTGCTCGATCGAGCAACACCCCTTTGCCTGATCGAGCAAGCCATGAAGAATCTGAAATTTTTGCTCGAAGAGTTCCTAGAAATTCCTGTTTTGACAAACTCGATCGAGCAACACCCTTGCTCGATCGAGCAACCCCTGATCAGACTTATGAGAGTCCTACTTCACCTTCAAAAGCAAAAGAAACTGAGCCAATCGCCATTACACTTCCTTTTCCTCACCGCCAACATAAATCCAAGCTTGATAAACAGTTTGGAAGGTTTATGAAGGTAGTCAAGAATTTGAAAGTGAGTGTACCATTTACTGAGTTGATCACTCAAGTGCCGGCTTATGCAAAGTTTATGAAGGACATATTGACAAGGAAGCGGTCCTTTAATGAAGTGGAGACGGTTGCATTTACTGAGGAATGCAGTGTTGTGTTATAATCCAGATCACCACCTAAGGTAAAGAATCCAGGGAGTTTTTCTATTCCTTGTAGTATAGGCTGTTTAGCTATAGATAAAGCCCTATGTGATTTAGGAGCTAGTGTTAGTGTGATGCCATTTTCTATATGTAAAAAGCTAAATATGGGTCAACTTAATGTTACAATCATGACCTTACAAATGGCCGACCGTTCTATTAAACACCATTTGGGATTTTAGAAGACGTACCAGCTAGAGTAGGGAAATTTTTCATACCAGTTGATTTCGTCGTCTTAGATATGGCTGAGGACACCCAAATTCCTATCATCTTGGGACGACCATTCCTCCATACTGCGGGGGCGGTTATAGATGTTAAGAATGGGAGACTTACACTAACCGTGGGGGATGACACAATCACTTTCAACTTAGATAATGCAATGAAACACCCCATACTAGAAGAGACATGTCATAGAGTCGATATTGTGGATTTGAATGTTGATGATTGTCTCTCTTTGTGTTTGAATAAGGATCCTCTGGAGATCGCCTTAATTTCCAGCACTGCTGAAGCTGGAAGCTCACGGAGTAAGGAAGTAGTTGAGATGGAAAAACTGCTGACAAGAGAGGACTGCAAGTTACAGAAGGTGTGTAGCTTAGGTAACCCCCTTAAGGTTACCGAGGTAAAGAAACCTGAACTTAAACCCCTCCCCTCTCATCTTAAGTATGTTTTTCTTGATTCCCATGAGATGAATCCTGTAATTGTCAGTGCTAACCTATCTGAAAGCCAATTTAATGATTTGTTGGTAGTTTTAAAAAGACACAAGAAGGCTATAGGTTATAGCATTGACGATTTACAAGGTATTAGTCCTGACTTTTTTATGCATCGTATCCACTTAGAAGAAGACCATAAACCTTGTAGGCAGGATCAACGTCGTTTTAACCTCACTATGCAAGAGGTAGTTAGAAACGATGTGCAGAAATTGTTAGATGCAGGGATCATATATGCTATTTCTGACTCAAAGTGTGTCACTCCTGTTCAGGTAGTTCCTATGAAGGGAGGGACTACGGTCGTCACTAATGGGAAAAATGAGCTCATATGTACTAGACTAGTGACAGGGTGGAGGACGTGTATTGATTATAGGAAGCTGAATGTAGCTACTAGGAAAGACCGCTTCCCTCTTCCCTATATTGACCAAATGTTAGAGCGTCTAGCGTGTCATAAATAATTTTGCTATCTAGACGGCTACTCGGGATTCTTTCAGATCCCCATTCATTCTGACGATCAGGAAAAGACTACCTTCACATGCCCTTATGACGTCTTTGCTTACCGAAGAATGCCTTTTGGGTTATGTAACGCCCCTGCCACCTTTCAACGTTGTATGATGGCTATTTTTTCTGATTATATCGAGTCTATTATGGAGGTCTTAATGGATGACTTCAGTGTTTATGGGACCGATTTTGATAGTTGTTTAGCTAATTTGACTAAAGTCTTACAACGTTGTGAGAAAATTAATCTTATATTAAACTGGGAAAAGTGCCACTTCATGGTAACTGAAGGGGTGGTACTTGGTCATTTGGTGTCTGGATGAGGCATCCAAGTGGATAAGGCTAAAGTGGAAGTGGTTGAGCAATTACCGTACCCGGTAAATGTTAAAAGTGTTACAAGTTTCCTTGGTCATGCGGGGTTCTATCGCCGTTTTATTAAGGATTTTTCAAAAAATTGCTCAACCATTGACTAAGCTTCTTCATAAGGATGCCCCGTTTGTCTTTACTGATGAGTGTGTTAAGTCTTTTAACAGGATTAAAAAAGCTCTAATCTGAGCTCCTATTATCCAGTCTCCTGATTGGAATTTGCCGTTTGAGATAATGTGTGATGCCAGTGACTATGCAGTTGGGGAAGTTTTGGGGCAAAGGAAGGATAAGGTGCTACATGCGATCTACTATGCTAGTAAGACCTTGGATGATGCGCAAGTTAACTATGCTACCACTGAAAAAGAGTTACTTGCAGTTGTCTTTGCTTTAGATAAGTTTAGAGCCTATCTTGTGGGTTCTAAGGTGATCGTCTACACTGACCATGAAACACTTCAGTATTTGTTAGCTAAGAAGGAAGCCAAACCTCGGCTTATTCGTTGGATCTTGTTATTACAAGAATTTGATATGGAGATTCGGGATAAGTCAGTTGCAGAGAATGTGGTTGCTGACCATTTGTCTCGTTTAAGGTTTGAAGATGGAGATTCCATCCCTATTGATGATTCGTTTGCTGATGATCATTTTGTTGCCATTACCATGGAGACTCCGTGGTTTGCTGATTATGCCAACTTTTTAGTTGGGGGAATTATGTCTCCGGGTCAATCTTATCATCAAAAGAAGAGGTTTCAACACGACGTCAAGAGGTACTTTTGGGATGATCCTTATCTATTCCGGGAGTGTGCTGACAGCATTTATTGACGATGTATTCCAGAGGGTGAGGTACATGTCATCCTTTCTCATTGTCACTCTTCTCCATATGGCGGTCATCATGGTCTCTCAAGGACATTTGCTAAGGTAATGCAGTCGGGTTTTTACTGGTCGACTATTCTCAAGGATGCTACTACATTTGTCCGTTCTTGTGACGCGTGTCAAAGGACGGGTAATATTTCGCACAGGCATGAGATGCCTCAAACGGGTATTTTGGAAGTTGAGATCTTCGATGTTTGGGGTATTGACTACCAAGGGCCATTCCCATATTCCCATGGTAATCAATATATTCTAGTAGCTGTCGACTATGTCTCCAACTGGGTAGAAGCTATTGCCACTCCCACTTGCGATGCCAAAGCAGTTGTTAAATTGTTTCAGAAAATCATATTCCCGCGATTTGGGGTTCCTCGTGCTCTCATTAGCGATGGAGGGAAACATTTAAATGAACGCCATCTTAACACTTTATTGAAGAAATATGGCGTTACACATCGTCGGGGATTAAGTTATCATCTGCAGACAAGTGGCCAGGTGGAGGTTTCTAATAGGGAGATTAAGTCTATTCTTTAGAAAGTTGTGAGTAAATCAAGGAAGGATTGGAGTCGTAAGCTCGATGACACTTTATGGGCTTACAAAACTGCTTTTAAGACTCCAATCGGTGCTTCTCCATATCGGTTAGTCTATGGCAAGGCGTGCCATTTACCGGTAGAACTTGAGTATAGGGTTATGTGGGCCATTAAAGAGCTTAATATGGATCCCTCACCGGCGAGTGAGAAACGACTTATGCAATTGAACGAGCTTGATGAGTTTTGATTGCATGCCTATGATAGTGCTCGGGTTTACAAGGAGAAGACAAAGAAGTGGCACGACAAGCATATCCTGCAGCGGGAATTTAAAGTTGGTGATAAAGTATTATTAACTCCCGTTTGAGTTTGTTTCCAGGTAAACTCAAGTCCAGATGGTCGGGACCGTTCACAGTTACCGAGGTAAACACGTTTGGGTCGGTTACGCTACAAACCGACAAGGGTGAAATTTTCAAAGTCAAAGGTCAACGCTTGAAGATCTATTATGATGGAGCATTCATAGGAGTGATAGAGGTCGTCGACCTTTTCACTCTTGATAAATCACCATGACTTTGAGGTAACACGGTCGTGCGAGACCGATATAAACCACCGGTACCCGGGAGGCAACCCGGTATTTACTTGTTTTTCATTAGTAAATTTTATTTCAATTAGCTTAGTTATTAATGATATAGGTTAATTAGATTTAGTTTGGATAGTTAATATAGGTCTACTTTATTGAGTGCGGTGAGGGAGCGATCTAACAATTTTATTGAGTGCTTGCAGGTAATAAAATTGGAAGTCACCTTAAGAACGAAACGAAAGAAAGAACAAAAATAAGAAAACGAGGAAAATTTAAAATTTCAGGGTTGCTCGATCGAGCAGCATCACTTGCTCGATCGAGTTAGACATGCATCAAATTTATCCGAGAATCGAGCAAAGCTTGAAAATCCGAAAATTTTAGGTTGCTCGATCGAGCAGCCTGACTTGCTCGATCTAGTCGGTCCGGTCCGACCGGTCCCGAGGCTCAAAAGTCAGGTTTTCCCCAATTTCTTTTTCATTCTCTTCATTATTTCGACACTCTCTCTTATCCCTCACCCTTATTCTCTTAATTCACTCATTCAAACACCTTCAAATCATCAATTAATCATCATACTAGGATCAACAATCATCATTCTACTTGTTTTAAGTGCAATTTGTGAAGAAATTGGTGTTTTTGCTCCCTTATTTTGCCCAAAACGTGAATCTAGGGTTTGCTTCTTATTGTTCAATTTTGTGCTTTTAATTGTTGTTTGTTGCTTCCTTGCTTCGTTCTTTAGTAATTAATCACTCTTGCATTACTAATTGCTCCGTCTTACTTACTTGCGTTTAAGACTCAAAATTTGATTTTTTCGAATTAGGGTTTGCTAAATCCGTCTTTTTGAGCATATTGTTGTGTTTGTGTGCTTTATTGACTTCAATTCGTCATGTCTAGACAAGTAGGAAGTAGCAAGCGACGTAGAGAACCCCGTCTAATTCGACAACCTGAAATAGAAGCGATTCCTAGTAACCCCACTTACCCATGGATCATTTTTAGCACACAAGACCAACATGATCACTTTGCTACGCTTATGGGTCGTCCTATGGACCCTACTCGTTGTGTGTGCCCCACCGTTCTCGCTGCTCTCGGTTTTGGTAATGCTATTTTTGATATGTTTCACCGAATCGGGTGTGGTGGGTTATACTCCCTGAATGAACTTTCCTACCGAACATTGACACTTGAATTTTTTAGTTCCTATGATTGGGGCGAGGTAAATAAGCGTGTCTTTTCGGTTGCTCAATAGGGATTTTGTGTTGTCATATGCTAAATTAGCTAATCATTTGAGTCTTTCTCTTGGTAATGATGATGCTTTTGTTGCTATCTCTTTCGGCTTTCAAGCCGTTGATTATTTTTCTCTTTTTACCGGTCTTCCTGAGCCGCGTATTAATGCCATGGCTGTCAATGATGTGCAACATCCTTGTTTAAGATTGTTTCTACGTTTCTTTAGCCTTCTTTTGTTTGCTAGGAAGGACCTTAGTAAATTGAATTCTCACGAGGTTTTATTGCTTGCATCTACCCTCAACCCCCAACATGAGAATTTTTTTCAGTTTCACCCAGTTGGGTTGGTGTGTTATGCTTTGTGGAGAGTCAATTCCCCAACCCAATATTCCTTGGATTGTGGTGCTTTAGTCACTAGATTGGCTAGGCGACTTGCTGGGTTTGGGGTAGACCGTCGGTACACACCAATGAACCCGATTCATGCCCCTAGGGTCGACGAGGAGTACTTGCGCCACACCTTGTGCTGGATTAATGCGTTAGGTAACGCTCAATTTCAGTGGCGCGTACGGGGGTCCCAGTGGATAGCTCTTCTTGACACCGGTCCTTCTACGGAGCGGTTGCCTACCCATGATCCTGAGACTTGACCTACCCCTCCCCCTCGTTCTTATGTGGTTCCACCCGAGCTTGTTTTTCCCTCGACCGAGACCCGTCGACGTCGTCGGCGGAACACCCATTCTTCTTCTACTCAAGCCACCACCACCCCGACTCCCTATTTACACCCACCCCGACCCCGTACCCTTACCCTTACCCTCCACCTGCTTATACTTATGATCCGGCCTTGGAGAGGGAGATTAGGATTCACCAAGGCATTAATAATGACTTGGTTATGAGGGGACTTTGGGAGAACCTTATGTAGACAAATCTTGATGCTACTGCTGGTTGGACTCCGCCGAGCTACTACCGCGGTCCGGGTGACGAGAGTGGTGTATTCGATAATTATGGGGTGACTCGTCAGAAGTTTTTCCTGGATTTCAGCCACGTCTATGGTTGCCTAGGTCGTCAGTGGTACACTCCTATCCGACCGGATGCTCCGGTTGGTGGATTTGGTGAGCCATTTTGGGCTTCTTCTTCTGATGCTGCTCAGAGGGATGATGATGATGATGATGATGACGGTGATGCTGAGCAGTAGTGACAGCTGGTCACTACTAGGGGTGTTCATGATTAACCGAACCGTAAAAACCGAACCGAAAAAACCAAAAACCATCCTTTTTTAAGGTTCGGTTAACCGAACCGAAAAACAAAATCAGATCGGTGAACCGAACCGATTTAACCGCCTCGCAAACGGTTCGGTTTCAGTTCGAATTTTGGTAACCACGGTTTACCGAAATCGCACCGAATTATTAATATTGTTTATATCTCTTTTGGGCTGAATCAGTAATGGGCCCAAAACTTAAAATATAACCCTAACTCTCCTATTATTCTCTCAATCTCACGCCTCTCTCATTCTCATGCCTCTCTCATTCTCTCATTCTCTCAATCTCACTCATCTCTTATTCTGATTCTCATCTTATCATCTTGATCGCCATTATACAGTTTCATGTTGCAGTTCATTTTCTTTCCGCCCTTCACGTACCTGCCACCATCGCCCTTCACTTGCCTTCCACCGTCGCCATTCCTTTTCATTCCAGCGTCACTTTCCTACCGTCGTCATCGTCGTTCATGTGCCTACCAGTCTACCACCGTCGCCGTTCACGTGCCTGCCACCGTTCATACATCGTCCTCTTGTATTTAGTTAACCCTTGTACACAAATTGTTCATTAGTCTTTGTTTATTAATTTGATATTCCTGTAAGTTCATTTTGTGCTTTTTTTTTATGTGGGTTTTGAGTGTTTTTTTGTCTTCGTTGTTGTGCAACTTGTTCAGTACAAGTATATGAAATCATCTCCCAAATGCAAACCCGGCAACATGTAAAATCCTTCTCCAAAAAAATATTTAGAATCGGTTTCGGTTAACCGATAAACCGAACCGGTTGTACCGGTTCACCGAACCGAAATAACCGTCATGAATTGGTTCGGTTACGGTTCCCTTTTCAGCCGAACCGTTTAAGCAGTTCACCGTGAAACGGTTGGGTTCGGTTCACCGAACCGTGAATGAACACCCCTAGTCACTACGCCCCCATTTTTCAGCTGGTTTGGGGGAGGCTATGTATATACAGCTGGTATTATCTATCCTTGTACTTTCTTTTATTGTATTTTCTTTTAGTTATTTCCCCTTTCCCTTTATTAGTTGTGTCCTTTAGGTTGCTGCCATTGGTTGTTGTGTGATTGATGTGCTGTTAGCGTCACACTGAGGACACTGTGACATTTAGGTTTGGGGGAGAGTCTTTATTTCTGTTATATGTTTATTTCCGTTGTGTAAAAAGAAAAAAAAAATCATAAAAATTGAAAAATTTACAAAATCCAAAAACATGTTTTTATTTTACTAGGTCGAGTCTGGATGAAGTTGAATAACAATGATGATAATTTGCATTGTTTCTGCATTTGAATCCCAAATAAGTTGTCCATGTACATTGTTTTGACTTGCTAATTTTAAAAACAAAGCTCATAAAATAAGTCTTTACCGTTTTTGGCATACCTTATGCTTATTATATTTGGCCATTTTAGTTGGTAAACCACTTAAAATTCTGAGGTCTATAGAGCTTCCTAGGCCAGGAACATCAATAAAGTTGTCTCATTGTCTTTAGGCTTGAGTGTGGTACTTCTTTTGGAATATGTAACATCAAATTGCATAAGTGTGACATTCGTTTCTTGATAGTATACGCGTTCGTTTGATAAGTGTATGAGGAAAGGCGGTTCTTTTTGTTCAAATAAGCCTCACATAGCCAAAAAGACTTGATTTTATACCCTTATTATTGAGTTCTTTATGTTTAGCCAATTTGAGCCTTTTGTAGCCTGTTTTACTAGCCATATAATAGCTACATTCCTAGAATTTTCCTACCTTATCGGGACAGTCGCAGTTGCAAGTTTTTTTCTTATCTACTTGTCTACTATGGTTGGGTCGGGATTTCTGGAAAAAAAAAAAAAGAATATCAAATGGGTGTATCAAGTATGTTGGCAATTGTGTCATTTATTCCCTTTGTTGAGAAATGTTGTGAAGCAAAAGAAAAAAAATGAAAGAAGAAAAGAAAGAAAGAAAAAAACAAAGAAAAAATATATATGTTGCTTCATTGAATTGTTCAAGGGATAATGAAAGGGAACATACTAGAGTCTAATGCATTTTTAGAGAGCAATATCGATATCTCTCTTGTGTTGTCAAAGTTTAAAATTATTTCTCTAGTCGGGTTGGTTTGTGCTAGTCTTGTAGATGTGTTTTGGTAAATGTCGCTGCGACTACCGGTCTTAGCCCCACATTCCCATACGTGCCTTGGCACTATCCACTTCTATACCTTCACCCATTAGCCTCCCTTGTTGTCTTGATTCATGTACTTTATAGCGAATGCGTATTAGTTGGGGAAATTACTATCACATTAGAATGCATGCATGTTTCATAAGTTGAGTGAGTGTTTCTATTTCTTTTTATCTTCACAAAACTCACCCTTACATAAACTTATGAGTGTATGAGTGAATCCGCGAGAATCCGACAAATTGAGCCTTGCAAAATTGAAAGGTATTTGGTTTTTGTCGATACTACGGTATCATGTAAAATGAGCTGCATTTTCTACTTTTCCGTGCCTTTAAATTTGTTTTATTGGTACAACTTGGTCATTACTTTGTTATAGATATGGAAAGCTTGGGATTTGTATGTGCATTAACGTTAGCTTTGAGTTTTTCATTCACCATTTGTATGTTTGTCCTTGTATAGTGTTGAGTGCTTTGCTTAGGGACAAGCAAAAGATTGGTTTGGGGGAGTTTGATGATCATCATTTATACACATATTTTATGCTTCCCTTAGTTACATATAACTCGATTTACCGTCTTTCCTTACTTATTTCTATGCTATTTTAGCTAGAATATCGATTCTGCCGCTTCTGTTATGTTTTAATGCAGATTGGATGCATTTGGAGATTTTTGAGTAGATCTGAAGCATGGCGGAGTCGGATTGTAGAAGGTTAGGCGCGGAAATCGAGAGCAATGGAGAAGAAATGAAGAAAAATCAAGAAACGAGCCAAATGAAGGGTTGCTCGACCGAGCAACAGTGCTTTGCTCGATCGAGTCGTGCTGATGTCATGCTTGATCTAGCAGAAGCCCCTTGCTCGATTGAGCAACCTAGTTTTTCGACGGTTTTCGGATTTTCCTAAACTAGTTTAACCTAATTAATTAGATTTTTATTATAAAAGGAAAGATCGTCTTTCATAATTAGACATGCTTTGATATTAGAAACCTAAATTAGTTTGCTTGGCCTCTGGATTTTATCATTAAGACGATTGTCTTTAGTTCAAACTTGTAATCGGTATTCTTCAATCTTTCTTTGTTATTCAGCTAGTTACCTACTAGTTCTTCATTCCTTGTTAATCCTTTCATTATTGTTAATCATGTTTACTTTATTTATTATCCTTGTTATTAATATCGTTATGAGTAGCTAAATTTCTTTCTAGGGTTGAAAGGGGATCTAGGATTGTTAGAAGGGGTAGATTAATTAATTGAATTACAATTGCATGATTATCGTTTGATTATCGTTTTAATTCTAGTTGTTTAATTACCGGTTTAAGACTAAGATAGGCTACGATAATTGAATAGAACTCGTTTAATGATAGCGATCGTATGTTAAATTGTAGATCTAAAGGGTATAATTTAATCGACCGATCTTGTGACCTTAGATAACTTTATTGCATGATAGTTGATTACACCCTTACCACTGAACAATAGTCCTAGTGAACCTGAGATTCTAGACTTTTAATCTTATTGTTTTCAACCTTTTATTGTTATTGTTTTGCTATTAGTTTAGAAATACAAATAAAAAAACCCCGAAGTTGTTACTATGGAGACGAACCTAGTTTAACAGATTAGAATACTACCGCCTCCCTGTGGATTCGATACCTTACTTACCGCTGACTATTAGTTAGTAGTGAATTAGGTTTACTTTGATTAAGGTGACGCGACTTTACCCTTATCAACTCCCCTAGACTCTTTTAATATTATTTAATTTACATTATTTTTAGATAAACATCAAAACCAAACCAACCATTAAACCGACCTTGATAGTAGTCTATTCATAGCATTTATAGCGAAATTCATGTCTCCTAGTGTTCGATCCCTCGTACTACATTAATTTGTGTCTATGGAAATTTATCTTTGATTAGGTGTGCGACATAGCCTATCATTTTCCTTCCCCTCGCCCCCTTCCCTCGCCTATCGGGTCCTTGGGATGAGCATAAACCATCTTTTTCATGTTGTGGTGTATCATATGGTGTTGTTTTTTTTGTCGATATGGTGTTCTCCTTCCCCTCCCCCACATAGCTGGTCTAATTATGGTGCTATATGGTGCTTGTTTAAGTCTTGGTGTCTTAGCCTGGTTGCATGTTTGGTTGTTTGTGTTGTTGTTGGGGTTTCCTTTTGGGTTTGAGGTGTGGTTTTTTTTTGTGTCGGTAGGCCCTTTGATGGCCTTGAATGATTTGGTGGGTCCGTCGTTGCCTTTGATTGGAGTGGGTCAAAGTTTGAGTGGGTTGATAGGCTATGTCGCACACCTTATCAAAGATAAATTTCCCTTGACACAAATTAATGTAGTATGAGGGGTCGAACACTGTAATAACCCGAATAAAATAAATTCTAAAATATATATTAATAGGCCTATTATTACATACTTTATACCTAGACTCGTGTATTTACTGTATAAAAGAATGGCTCAATTTTATGGATCTACTAGGAGAGTGTGAGATAAGACTCGTGTGATAAGTAACCCTTAAAATTGGTTCATATGTGATAAATTTTAGTGTTTCCTATAATTATGAAAAAAATGAGGAAAAATTCACACATCAACACGTAGAGTCACCTTTTGACTCACCTTAGCCAAGTTGATACTATCTACTCAAAATATGCATTTGAGGTGGGGTGCAAAATAGGGAACTCAGAACCAGGGAAAGCGAGTGAAGAAAAGAAAAAAATAAATAATAAAAATAAAATAGTTTCAACGAGCAATAAGTGAGCCGGGTACGTCTTAAGTTGGCGATCCTTCCATTGAATCCGTATCAACTCACACGATAAAGTATGATTTCGGGATCCTTCGTCGTTATAATTATTTAATTACCGTCTTATACATAAATGAAACATGAGGATAGTATAAGTAGTTTTTATATTATTTTATTCGTAAGTTTTGTATTAGAAATGTTATAATACTAGCTAGTATGATTTCGGGATCCTTTGTCGTTATAATTATTTAATTACCGTCTTATACATAAACCAAATAGGAGGATAGTATAAAAAAGAAAAAAATTTGTTTATATTATTTTGTCCGTAAGCGTCATATTAGAACCGTTATGCTAGTATGATTTTGGGACCCTTCGTCGTAAATAAATTACCTTACGTAGATAGGATATTAGCGTTAACCATATATATTACTACGGAGATCGATCAATTTTATAATATTAGACTGAATACTAGCTAATCAAAGTGGACTACTATAATTATTAGTAGACACCTGAGTTAAAGAAGAAATAGAAGACGGAAGAAAAGAATACATAGAAGAAAAAGATAACAGAGTGATGGCCAATTATGATGATCACAGACACTATGATCATGCTACTATAATTATTGATTGTTAATGAAACCTTATATGAGAAATAAGGTAGATGAAATAAGATGGATAGTTGGTAATTTTTGTATAGTATAGTGTTATATGCACCGGGCTTGTTTGTGTATGACGATCAGTGCTTTGTTATAGTGAGTTTTATATAATGTACGATTGGCCAATTGTAGCATTCGGGATACGATTATTGGTTTGAGATGACATTATTATGAAAACCAATACTGTGTACACAGTAGGGGCATTGGCTCCCATAAAGTAAAGGAGCGTTGGCTCCAGGGGCGTTGGCTCCAGGGGCGTTGGCTCCAGGGGCGTTGGCTCCATATAAAGTAAAGGAGCGTTGGTTCCAGGGGCGTTGGCTCCACGTGAATTAAAGGAGCGTTGGCTCCAGGGGCGTTGGCCCCATGTGAAAAGTAATGTCTCTCCCTTCAGTAATGGTATACCGGTATTTATTAGTATGATATGAATATAAGTTTATATATATATATATATATATATATATATATAGAGGCAAGATCCGGTGAGTCCAGCCATATATTTGAGTCCGTGAGTCCTAATTATAGCCGTCTGATCTAACAAAAATGGAGCGCTGAGATTAAACCACGTAGGTACCAAAAATCAGCGTACAAAAGATGCTCACCTTTACACATATTGGTCTTTTTTTCTCTCTCTAAAAAATTTGCCAGAAACAATAGCAAACCTGTATCAAACAAATCTCACCAAATCCTCTCTAAAGTATTGGAAAAATTATGGCAAAACGCGATTAATTTCGGTGGATTTCAACTACTTTTCGTCTTTCTTGATTAATAAGTTCACTACATTGAAAAATCTCATTCACTTGTCTCCAAAATCTTTAAGGTACATTCGCTTCTAGTTTTCTGCGATTTTAATTTAACTTATGTATTATTAAATTGATTATGAAGGTTAGATTGTGTTAGATTTTTTGTGTGTGATGATTTATATGAATTTAAGAGGATTAAATCAAAAAAATCGAACTAATCGTAGAGGGATTTGTGGTATTTTTGATGTTCTTGTTTTAGATTTCCAAATATCGCACTTCTACATGATTTTCAGCGCTTTTTAATGATTATATTGACGTATTGGATTAATTACTATCATCGAGGTAGTTGTAGTTGTAGTTGTTTATTAGATTTTTTTTTCATTAATCGCGAAAATTAGGGTTTAAAATTGTTTAATTGTGAAAACTAGGGTTTAATATTTTTTAATTGTGAAGATTAGGATTTCGTAGTATAAAATTAAATTTGTGTGACACTGTTGTTGAAAAAATTAATCGTTAGCGTTCATTTCATGAGAAATGTCAATATAGGTGGTTATGATAATGAAAAAACCTTGTGGTATTGTTGTTTGTATGATCTGATGTTGAATGTGAAGATTAGAGGTACTTATCTTCATAATTTATGCAGTTGAGAATGGTGTGATATTCTTTTAGATTATGATGGTACTTCTAAACATCCATATTATCGAAAAATTTCTTAATGATGGATATGATTCGGTATGAGGGAGATATTTGAAACTGAATTGTAATCGAAAGTGTACATGCGTTATTACTTGGTAGAAATGGCTGCATTGCTTCTAGCTGTCAAGACTTTGCAGACGACGCATTTGAATAACATAGTTAAAGACTTCGCAGAAAAGAAAGAGGACATTAGGAAAACAGTGAAAGAAAATAGGACAATGAAGGTAACTGGAAAGGAGAAGAATGACTAAGTTGAGGAGGGTAGATGCTCCGACAAAGAAAGAAGAAGGATCATATCAAGATAACGAAGATTAGCATTGAAATACCACTACTTCGTAACTCTGTAAGAGTTCATTGTGGAGAAGATGATGTTGATGATAAAAAAGAGCTCAAGATATGATATAGACGATTAAAGAGTATTGCAAAAAGTGTGGGTAAAGGAAGAGGTACTGGTAGAGTTAGATGAAGGAACTAAACTGATTAGTTTGTTGTTTTGACATAATACTTTTATTGAATATATGCAATGATTAGTTTGTTGTTTTGACATAATACTTTTATTGAATATATGCAATGATTGATGTAATTTTCGCAGGATATTTATCTATTGTAGTTGTGATTAACTAGTATTGTTGCCGGTATTTTTTTGATATTGTTTAGGAGCAGCAGTGATATTTTATCTCATATGTAGTGATATTGTGTCTGAATAGCAAAAAGTTGGAGAGTTACAAGTTTCCTATCCAATATGACATTGTTTAGGTTGAAGTGTGATATTGTTTACCACATCTTGTGATATTGTTAAGCATGTAGTGTGGTATTGTTTACCAAATCAATTGATATTGTTTATTAAAAAGTGTCATATTGATTGCGATATCTAGTGATATACATTGTTAAACAATGTGATATTTTTTATCGAAAAAATGAAATACTTTATAAAACATATATTGTTTATTTAATATCATAAAAACATTGCAAATCCTGATACACCTATAATATTATTACTATGATCTTTCTATGACAACTTAAAAATGGAAAAAGAATACAAAATTATAACCGGCTAGAACGATATATAAGAATCGAGAATGTGTCTTTATAAGAATGTGAATGTGAGATTGTTTCCGCTGAAGTGTGATACTGCTATGTGTGAAGTTTGATATTGTGTGGTAATGGTTTTAGAACAATATCACGTAAACTTATGAAAATATATGTGGTTCTTATAACTGCTTGGGAAATGGCAAATAAAGATAGATCTATTGTATTTTTAATAGCATAGTGTGATATTATTAACACAATAAATTGGTATTGTTTACCAAATCATGTGATATTATATTAGCATAATAAGGGTGTTATTGTTTCCTATAGAGTATGATATTGTTTACCACATCTTGTGATATTGTTGAGCAAGTAGTGTGATACAGAGTATTGTTTACCGAATCATTTGATATTGTTTCTTATAAAGTGTGATATTTTTCACCACATGTTGTGATATTGTTAAACCAATAGTGTGATATTGTTCTCAAATTAATTTTATATTGTGTCATGAAAGGTGATATTGTGTGTAATTAAGTGTGAAATTGTTAAATGAATCGTGTGATATTGTTTGCCAAAAAAAAAAATACGTTAGAAATTATATATTGTTTATTTAGTAACATGAAAAAAATGGCAAATCCTGATACAACCATAATATTGTTATAGATATTTTTGAGCCAACTCAAAAATGGAAAAAAGAATACAAAATTATAAGCGCTGGAAAGCATATCTAAAAATAAAGAATTTATCTTTATAATAGAAATGAATACAAAAAAGGATTTGCTCAGTTGTTGATGTACTATAGACTTCGTCAGTATGCACACATACTCTTAAGTAACCTTTGAAGGCGAAAAAATCTGCAAAATGGATAACAAAGTATAAAACTGATCTTAGTATCATCGTCCGACAAAAGGAAACATAAAAAAATTTAATAAAAAATAGGAAACATAAATGAATGTTGTAATAAAAATTATTAACACTGGAGACGTTATCACTAGATTTTTGTGATGTAGCATGCTGAATGGCTGGATTAGAGCAGTTAAGCTTATCATTATGTGTTATTTGTTTACAATTATTGCACAACCTTTTCAGCTTTTGTGCATTTGCATTGCACTAATGTTTCTTAGAGATATTACACCTAAGCACTAGTAGAATAACACCTTATCAAACCGGTTGAAATCTAGCCTTTGACATCGGTTCTCATCGTGGATGCAATTTGTATGGAGCATTGGTATCAGTTGTACAATCGATGTTAAAGAGCATATTTTGATACAGTTACTGTCCACAAACGATGCCAAAGGCACGCCTTTGGAACCAGTTCCCCTACAATAATTACTGCACAATGCACTCTTACAACAAAAGAACAATAGTTAGGGCAGCAAAATAACTGTAACACAATGAGATAAACAATCACAGCATCTAGCAACATCTTACAACAAAGTTACAGTGCTTACAACAGAAAAACAGCAGCAATTACAACATTTTACTGCAAAACAACAACATTATACAGCAAAAACACCACCTTACAGCATTTACAGCAACATTTTACAGCATATTACTGCAAAGCAACGACATTTTACAGCAAAAACACCATAATGCAACATTTAGAGCAACTTTTTTTACTTCATTTTATTGCAAAACAACAATTTATAGCAAAAAAAAACACACCATATTTCAGCATTTATAGCAACATTTTATAGCAATTGTATAATTTTACAGCAGTTTACAACACTACATAGCAAGTGGGCATCATTTAACAAAAACTCGGAGCAAATTAAACGAGAACTTAATTTCCAGCAATCCAACATAAATACTTACAGCCACATCTGATTGATTTCTGTTGAAGGACCAAGCCTATTCTCCTCCGTCATTAAAACACTAAGTTAACACAATTAAAAAGTTTTGATTAAGAGAGGTCAACCTCAATTTTTATTTGAGCAAGGGCAACGACTGGAACGAGTATGAGTTTCATCCACCCTCTCAGATCTCGTCGGCACATAGGTACCTAATGAGGACATTCGATTTTCGAGAATGTGAATGTGATTTACATCATGAATAGTGCTAAAGATGGAAATCGACATCAAACAATATCAAAAAATATTGTTTTTAAGAGAATGACTAAAAAGTTGATGTTTTGCTTAGTTGATGGCATACAAACTCTTAACCAACGTGCATAAAAGGAAAGAAAAAGAACAATACATCATCTTAATAGCAACATTAAGACTAAAGGAAATACACAAAGATAAAAATAACGAATGTTTACTTAAGTTTTGTATATTTAACAGGTTCAGAAGTGTAATCTATTGCAAGGGTTGAGGCAATAGGTCATGACATAAAAGAGTAAAATACAATACACTGTAATTCAAATTGTGATACTGTTAAGTATAGCATGTGATACTATTTAGAATAATGTGTGATACTGATTTGAATAAATTATTAAAACAATAATGTATTACAATATATTTCAGATCGTGATACTATTAAGAATAACGTGTGATATTAAATTACATTAATTAATTAGTTGAACAACCATACATTAAAGTATATTTCAGTTTGTGATACTATTGAGGATGACATGTGATACTAATTTACATTAATTAATTAAACAATAACAAGTATTTACTTGAATGAAAACTCGATGAAAACACAAATCTGAACAAATTTACTGTGTATACAAGTCATAATAACGCGAAAAGCAGAAATAAACGAAAATTATGATAATGATTATCAATTCTAACAAAAAAAAAGAGGATAATAATACATCAATCAAATTACATTAATTAATTACTCAAACAATAATAAGTATTTACTTGAATGAAAACTCGATTAAAACACAGATCTGAACAAATTTACTGAATATACAACTCATAATAATGCGAAAAGATGAAATAAAACAAAAATTATGATAGTGATTATCAATTCAAAAAAAAAAAAAGATGATAATAATAAATCAATCAAAAAAAATAGAAACAATTCAAGATTGAAAAAGAAACTAAAACTTTAAATAGAAGGACAAAGAATAATTTACCTGAATGGAAGTGCTAGAAATGATGAAGAAAATAATTGTTGGAGCAAATTAGGTCACAAGCTAAGTAGAGCGTTGTAAAAGCAGATGAGTGCGGAAGAGAGAGGGTAGAGAGAGAAACTGAATGAATTAGAATGAAAGGATGGCTGGTCATTTGAGTATATATAATAACCTAGTAAATGACGCAAATACCCTCACTAATCCGCGAATGATCTCAGCCTTTGATCTCTCTTATCTGACGGTTGAGATTAGGACTCACGGACTCAAATATTTAGGGTGGACTCATGTGATCCGAATTCTATATATATATATATATATATATATATATATATATATATATATATATATATATATATATATATATATATTATTAAAGGAAGCTTTTTTCGAGCGATTATAGAGTCTCCAACTTTTCGAAAACACTTCAGCATTCCAAATTATACAAACTACCCATATAATAATATAATTAAATCTGAAGATTATAAAATTCTACCATGAAAGTTAGATTGGATAAAATTAATATACAGAAACCTAAACAAACACTATTACGTTAATATGTTTGTATATATATACATGTATTTTCTTTCAAAAATTAATAATCACCACTTCACGTTATATTGTTTTTATTTATGTTTCTTACTTTTGTTGTGTTTAAACAAACACTATTACGTTAATATGTTTGTATATATATACATGTATTTTCTTTCAAAAATTAATAATCACCACTTCACGTTATATTGTTTTTATTTATGTTTCTTACTTTTGTTGTGTTTATTTATTTGAATCTTGCGGTTTATATTGTGTTTAAATCTTATTGTAGCATTAGTCTACAAATACGTTGTTTTTGCTTTGAATCAAATTATTCACTAATATTTTCTGACAAGTCTTATCTATTTTATGTGTAGGTTAACATATTTTACTCTGTATGATTCTGATGAAGATACAACGATAAATAAATTATTCGGTAAGGTCTTTCTATAAATTATTCGATCAATAAAACTTTATTTTCTATGAAATTTCAATACATCTCAACAAACTTGGATTTAAGTTTGCATTAGTTTGTTGATTTTTTTTCAGTAATTAATTGAATATCACCTTTTTTGTAACTACTTCAATTCTGAGATTTTT
Organism: Heliosperma pusillum; assembly: GCA_022085475.1. Classification (NCBI taxonomy): domain Eukaryota; kingdom Viridiplantae; phylum Streptophyta; class Magnoliopsida; order Caryophyllales; family Caryophyllaceae; genus Heliosperma; species Heliosperma pusillum. Next base: position 22,109 of record JAIUZE010013578.1, read on the forward strand.
TTTAGTATCATTAAGAGTCTCTCATATGAAAATCCGTACAATATTACATTGACGACATGGTCGACATCATCCAAATTAACGAAATTGTTCTTTTTTTGTTTTGGCAAGAGTCCTTACCCAAAAAAAGAATTTGCACTTTCTACGACTAATAACTACTCCGTATTACTCTATGTCAATATATAGTTCCTACTCCTCGCTTATAAGGCTATAACAACATTATTTCTAAGCTATAAAGAGTCAAACTTCATGAATACTCTCGAACAATATTTGAATCAAACTTCTATGAACTACTAATATATTTTTATTTTCAAATATTTAATTTGAATATGAGATACAGTATAAAATATATTGTTAAAAAGAAAAAGATGTACGGTTTATTAAAAGTAAAGATTAGAGATATGGAGATTTTTGCACATAGAACTTCTATCTTCCTCGGGCTATTCGTCTTAACTATTACATATAATAGACTATTAGTAGTAGCATTGTATACATACCGAATGATGCGAGTTTATATGTATATATAGTGGAATCAACATTATAATGTGTGAATGTGATATATCCTATCAAGCATATTTTAATTTTGTGGTGCATTTTTTTTTACGTTCCTGTATATTGATTGCAATTACCAATTATGTGCTTTGGTCTTTATATGCTATGCGGTTGTCATTGTGTTAATGAATGTAATTAATTGATCTCCTTCTAGATGATAGAGTAGAAGAATACGGCGTATCTATGATGCCATCATTGTTAGTATGTTCAAACCTTTTAATTTAGGTGAAAGTGCGTCATATAATCTAAGAGTTTTATTATATTCATCGTAGATTTGATCGAACGATGCGTATAATTTATGATCATCAGTTGTATTATTTTATTGTATATTGATGTTTTTTTCCATTTGTTTCAAAAGAAAATAAAGCTCATAAGACAATAATGTTATAGTATTAAATAAATTATTTTAATATTTGATTTTATAATATAAACCAATTTCAATGTGATATTATAGTGGAGTTTCCGAAAAGAACAATTTTCAAAAAAAATTATAAATTTTGTATTAGAATCATAGTCCAGTTTCCAAAAAGAACAGTTTCCATACACAATAATAAATTTTGTGTTAGAGTTATATTTTATTAAAAATTTATTTAGAGAGTTTTAAAAAGTTTTGTAAATTTGACGTATCATAAATGCACTCAACTGTTTAAGGCATGAAAGAATAATTTCATAAAATATCAACCAAAAAGCCAAAACAGTAACAGTAATTTACAATTATAACCAATGCTCATTACGATGACTCTCTATTGTTATTGGTATGTCAAAACATTCTCCTGAATTTGCACATAGCTATGTATTTAAATTTAAAACAATAAAAAAGAGAATATAACGTATAACTACTTGAGTACTAATTTACTACTACTACTACAATCGTGTAAGAAACGTACTTCTTAACGTATTGTTACATTGTGTGTATAAATTCTTTAAGCCAATGTTGTCATCATTCCCTTCCTCTATCTTTTGACAATCTGATGCATGAAATTTTATGCTTATTGTTCATTGTCCATCTTTTTTGATGCCAAAATTTGATGGTTATTGTTCATTGTTCACTAGCTTTTCATCATTTTTAATGTCAAAATTTTACGCTTATTATTCCATTGTTCATCTTTTTTTTAATTATTTTGTTTTTATGTTGAACATGTAAGAATCAAATCTCCATTTAGAGTGTGAAATTTTGGTTTTATATAGAATTTGTGTAGAAATAGGGTGACCTTGGAAGGTAAGATATTAAATCTTCTTTTATGCATATTTATAGATGCTGGTTTAGTTTTTTCAAAAAAAAAAAAAAAAAAAAAAACTAAACGTTGGTTTATTTATTAATTTTATATTACTGAGAAAAAAATTATGTGACAGTAATTTGTAATTAGTATTGACTATTAAGTATTATTAGGAAATAAGGTATCTAGAGTATTAGGAAACACAATATGGTACATATTGTAAGTGTATAAAATAAGATATTATTATTGTCTTTGGAAATAAGTTAAAATATTCTAAATCTAGGGTTATAGTTTGAGTGAATACTATAAATACGGGTATCATAAAAGAATGATATAATAAAACACAATAGTTAAATTTACATTATTAAAAATTAATTTAGAAAATTATCATAAAATTTTGATGATAAACTACTTAATGTGTTATTAGTACCACATTGAAAAATAATATATTTGTGGAAATATATATACTAAGTATGATTATAAATATGAGTCATTTTAGTCTCTTAAGTATTGATTTAATGAACCTTTAAAATTTTGTATTATTAACTCCACAATAGTGAAATTTACATCATCAAACTTAATTTAGAAAATTTAGGAAAGTATTATATAAGTAATAATTTGATGGTGTACTACTTAATAAGTTATTTCTCCCACATTGAAACATAATACAAGTGTGGTAAATATATTACGTATAAATAGTATAATTATCCCACATTAGAAAATTATCATAAGCTGGGGTAATCCTATACTTATAAATAAGAGTCATTCTTGAAACTTAGATATTAAATCAAAATCTTTTGAATCTCTTAAATATTGTCTTAATTAATAAAGAGCTCTTAAAAGTTTGTATCCACTGAAACTTACATCATCAAAAATTAATTTAGGAAAATATCATTAAAAAATAAAGTGAAAAATCTTTTATTTATCTCAATAAACATTTCCTATATTATATTCAAGTGGTGCTTATGATTTTTATATAAAAATTTTTACATTCATTTCACAAAAAAATATTGTGAAAATGAGTCATCCTTCAACTTAGATATTCACCCAAAGTCTTTTGAATCTTTCAAGTATTATCTTACAGAGATCTTAAATATTTGTATTATTATCTCCACCTTAATAAAATTACATCATCAAAATTAATTTAGGAAAGTATCATAAATAATAATTTAAGAAAGTACCATAAATAATAATTTTAATGGTAACTGTCAGATATGTTATTTGTTTCACATGGAAAAGTAATGTAAGTGTGGTGAATATACTATGTATAAATAGAAAAATTGTCTCACATCGGAGAAATATCATAAGCTGGGATGATCACGCGATTATAAATAAGAGTCGTCCTTGAAACTTAGAGATAAACCCAAAGTCGTCCTTTTTTTAGGAGTATTTTAATGAAAGGCAAACAAATGATTAAGACGAAGAGAATATTATTTTAGAGAGCTCTTAAAATTTTGTATTAATTATGAAAATAATATAATTAGGTTCATGGTAAAAAAATGCTATCATTACAGTATAGAATTTCATATTATTTGCATATACTTTGTGTAATTTTTAGTATGTTATATTTCTCACATTGAAAAATAATGTATGTGTGGTGAATGTACTAATATCTATAAATAGTAGAATTGCCCCATATCGAACAATTAGCATAAGGTGAGGTGATCAACCCAAAATCTTTTGAGCTGCTTGAAACATTGTCTTAGATAGCTCGATTCTTAGGTACTTTGGATCATTTTTCGAGTCATAATATAGCTCAAATATAACTTGAGTACCGACAAGGTTAGTAACATAAGTTTAAAATAGAAGTTGAATCAATATATCAATATTATTATTTTTTTAAATTACGGGTAAATTTTATTATAATCTTAAAATTTCAAAAGTTTATTTTTATAAGTTAACTGTCATTGGAAAATTACGAAAATGACATTAATGTAGACCCGTGCGTCGCACGGGCATGAAATCTAGTATATTATTAAATGAAGCTTTTTTCGTGCGATTATAGAGTCTCCAACTTTTGCGAAATACTTCGAGCAATATATATTAGAATATCTAACTTTTGTAAAATACTTAAACTAAAATACATTAATTAATATATATTTGAATAGATAACAATTCTTAGTGGTACATTATCTATAATTATTGTTAAAAGATAATATTTAGTGAGGTTAATATAACTTACGGTACATAGGACACTGCTTCACCAATTTATTTTGTTAGTTAATCAAGTGTTTAATGTTAGTTAGAATCCTTCTTACTTCATGGTATAACTAATTGTATATATACGGAGTATTAAGTATATGGTTGTTTAAGGCTCTCACAACTACTGTATTGTTTATTTGCTCAATTTACTTCTCACGCACGTTAAATTTGCATGTGTTATATTGATGTTTTTTGCTTTTAGTAATTGCTTATGGTCTTATTTACATTTGTATTTAATTGCATGTGCAACGTCTAATAGAATTTGTTATTTTCGCAGATGTAATACAGAGTATATAATTCAATTCATAGCCTGTAAGATTTCATAAATTGTAAGTTTTTTAGTGATTTTGTTACATCCGTCTCATTTGTTTATCTTTCTTATCTTTTATAAATAATATTCGGCAACTTTTCTATAAGACCGTTTTATAACATAAGACGAGCCCAATAGAAGAAACTAGCTTAAAAACAAGGTTTACAATCAAACACAATTAATAAACAATACAACCTAGGTGAGCTTATGTTCATGTTTATGTTTCGTGACTAATCAATATATGTATATATCTAACAAAGATAAACCCTACTCTACTCTTTTCGGTTGCAGGTGTCCTACGTTCTATATTGGCAAAAAGAAGGAAGCATTAATAGGTGCGTTAAAGGTCTAAATCTTTAACAAAATTTAACTGTGTTGTTCTTAAGCTTATACATTGATGAAGTCTATTGTCCTTTTTTTATTATCTTGCAAGTTGCCATATTGATCTAATAGTTTTTTTAAGATGTTTATATATGATCTAATAGTTCTTTTTGTGTGAAATTGTTAGATAAACAATTCTAATGGGATTTCACGTTATGCGGATATACGGAGAAAGGAGTGTAATTGTTATATTAGCTTTACTTCATCACGATTTTAGTAAAAATCGACTATAATATTATACTCCGTATTATTGATTTTGCACGGCTCCCTTCCCCTTTCTATTTTGCATCACGACTTCATGTAGTCTTGAGTATTTTGTGTACGTAGGTATGAGAGTGTAGGAATGAATAAATACTTCATGAAACGAAATCAAATTTATATAGTGGTAAGTTATTATTCTTTTGATTTACGTCAAGTAATGGGAAACTTGAAAACTTTATTACACTAATAATTATTTACTTAAATAACATATTTTCCACTAAATAATCCTAATAATTCTAATTCCATTAAAACTCGCTCATTAGGATTTCCTAAAGGGTATTCGGACTCCCTTCCACCTAATATTATTAGTATTCTCCATTTCTGAATCAATCCAAATATATACAAGCAACTGAACAAATGTGTGAGTTTAACTTCATACTTATATACGTTAGTTACAAAAACTTACCCCTTGCGTCCCGACGAATTGTTATATATTTCTATATTAGGGTTTATCATTTATTTGTTATCTATTTATATATTAAGTATCTAGCAAGTGGGCTAGAGTCGATGGAGGGAGTACAGTTTTACAAGCTTACTTAAAAATAAAACAATAATTAGTTACCGTGCAACGCATAGGCATGAAATTCACACCTATGAAAATAAGAGTAAAAGAACAAACACAGGTCTTCACTTAATCACTTTGAAAAGAGGGATAACTACCCGCGCATGTTAATTAAAATTGGAAAACGGATAATTTGATTTTGAGCAAAAAACATTACTCATTTAGTATAAATTACCGAGTATGATTTTAATTAATAAAAAATCACCCAAAAAACTTTTTTCATGATAATTTATTGTCAATCTTAATGAAAATTTAAATAAGACGATATATTTCTAGGCCTTAGTGTTTTTAATATATAGTTAGAGATAATAAAAAAGATTTTAGCAAGTGGCCGATGCACGGGTATGAAATCTAGTATATATATAAAAGACGCTTTTTTCGAGGCACGTGAGTGGTTCCCTGTTTATAGGAACTCTTAAAATAAAAAATAAATTCATACATATACTTTCCAAGTTATGGTTGAACTCTTAGATTTTTATTATATATTTTAAATTAATTATTTTCCTAATAATATTATGAACTTTTTAACATTATATTCATACATATACTTTCCAAGTTAAGGTTCAACTCATCTTAGATTTTGATTATATTTTTTAAATTAATTATTTTCCTAATAATATTATCAACTTTTCAACTTTTTAGAAACTCTTCAAATAAAAATTAAATTCATAACTATTATTTATCCCACATTGAAAAATAATGTAGATGTGCTAAAACTATTACATATAAATAGTAGAATTGTCCCACATTGAAAAAATAATAAAGTGGGTAATCCTATGATTATAAACTAGTTTTAAACCCGTGCAATTTGCACGGGTTTGCTGTTTTGAATGTTGTCATTATCAAATTAAATACAAAAATAATGATTTTTTTTTGTGAAGTCATGTTTAAGATTTTTTTTATTAATTTGTATTATAACTTTGGTTGCAATTAGCGGGTTTGTATATTAATCATGTAGCGTAAATGATGTAGTTGGTTAACTGGTCGAGCACATTTGTTATAGCACGGTGTCCTCTTGTTAGCTAAGTTTGAGTTGCTACTTTGTGTTTTTACTCAAGCGACTTTTAAAAAAAATTGACTTGTATGGAATGAAACTAAATTATACGGAGAAAATTGAACACGGGATAATCGAAATGGTTGGAATAATTATGTAGAGTAGGATACGGTTAAACCCTTAATTAAGGTAACTAAAAATACTACCATTGGTACAATCGGAGAACTTAACATGATTGATGCACTTATGCCCTTGTATAAGGTACATGTCAAAATAGGGTTAACATATACACAATTAAAACTTATAGTATAATATATACTCTTATAATATAATATTTATTCTATAAATTATTTTTAAAATTATTTTTCAAATACAATACAAACATTAAATTAATAGTGCTATATGTCCTAAAACCTAATTCATACAAAAAATAATTACATATGGGATTTGATAAACCACTTTTATTTCATATACCTCTAGTCCATAAGTCCATTCCCAATTACCCATTTTTCATTTTGGGAAAGTCCATTTCAAATTACCCATTTCATTGTTAACAAATTCTTATTTAAGACGGGCACTATTCTATCTTAAGTTTAAGACGGGTCAAGTACATATCAAAGCACCTCACTTGTTACCTAGAAAATACCAAAATTTTTGTCTTCCAACCATGTGGTAGTATCAGACTCGTCTTAAACTTAAACAGATAATGCTCGTCTTAAAGGAAGACTTACAATATATTTCGATTCTAATAGTAAATGCTCACACGTGCGATATTTTATTGTTATATTTTTGTTTTTCATACTTATCCATTACAAACACTTATTTCATAATTTTTCTTAATATTTATGTTTAAAAGATGGATGTGTATTTGTGAATAGATTGGAGGCAATAATATAGGTCAATCTATTCTAAAAGTTTATGAACCCAAAAGCTTAGCCCAGAAAATAATAAGCACATAGGAGATTAGATAAGTCGAATATATTTCATAATACGTGCCAATGTAATCTAGGCTGCAAATACATTTTTACGTTTCAAAATATCACATTTAGGTTTCAATTTATGAATATATCACGCTAGTCTTGTCGAGACTTGACCTGCCCACGTTTTATAGGGTTGGAGACCTGTTAATTTTCAATCATGACCTCATTGATCCGATAAAAAAATGAAATTCATTTTATCTCAAAAACCTACCCGACCTGTTTGACCCGTGGGGTCAAAGAATTGAATAATATTATTAGAATATTAATACTTGTATAGTATTATATTTAAATAATAAATAGAAAAATATATATTACGATATTTAAGTATAAAATTAAATCACGAAATTAATTTTATATAAGTTTTATGTCATTTAATAATAAAAAAAATATGAGTATGATAATTAATGAATATAATTGTATTATATATAAATATAAATAGATTTAATTTCAAGAAATATTTTGTATGTTTTTCGGGTCAAAATATAATATAATATCAAATTCTTATTTAAGACGGTCATTATTCCTCTAAGCTTAAGACGGATAAAAAACATAACAAATCATCTAACTTGTTGCCTAGGAAATACTTACAGTTTTGACTTTATTACCGTCAAGTGGTAGTATTTGACTCGTCTTAAGCTTAAGACGGATAATGTCCGTCTTAACTCGTAAGATGGAATTACTGTAAATGTTTTTTGACTCAATTCTAACTGTGACCCGATCCCTATTCAACCAACCCATATTGTAACTCAACCCATACAACTCGGACCATCCTAACCCGTCTAATGGGCTTAATCAGAGATTTGCAAGAGCTCCTCATATATCCAATAAGGCTAAATTAACCCATGAACCTCCGTTTTTTATCAACTCTACCCGCCTCATAATTTCCTCTCAATTAGAACCCTAATTAAAAGTTGAAACTCATAACTCAAAATAAAACTCCTCCACTCACCCCTTCTTTTAATTTTCTTTCATTTTTACGCCCCTCCTTTCTCACTCTTTCTCACAAAAGCTCATGTTCAATAATACAATAATTTTTCTTATTTCATTCTTAATCTCATATCCCCTACAAAAATCCCGCATACCATATCGATCTATTGGAGTGAATACTACCATTTTCTCATTTTACATATGCCGTTATACAGTCATACTCATCAATGCCCCCATTCACGTTGAAATTGAAGATGTATGGAGTATATCTCAAGGCCCATATATTGTAAAATAGTTTTGTCTTTTTTCTCTTTTAACTTAGTAGATTTGATATTTTTATAAGTACTAAATTCATCTCTTTTTCAAGCAAATATCATACCTTAATTTATTTATGCCGTTTTAAAAAATTGATAAGCATTTAATTTGTCACATTTTTCCTCTCATTTTCGTCCCCATTTTGGTCCGTTTACACGGATTTGCGTGTCTTTAATTGCATTTTATTTCCCGATTTCCCGCGCTATGAATGTCGATCTCAATTTGCAGGAATTAAGGCGGAAATGAAGAAATCGGTGCATAAAGACCTTGCATGAGTCGGGATTCGAAGATGAGATGAAGAATGAAGAAATGAGTCATCAGGTGGTGCTGGCCGGTCCTCTGACCGGCGGCCGGTCCACCGGCCTAGACCTCAACTCCACTAATGAAAGAAGTTGAGAAAGAGAAGAAAAGGCCCAGGTAGCGCCGGCCGGTCGACCGGCGGCCGGTCGACTACCCGGCATGCTTATACATCAGAATGCCCATGAGAGTGAAATGTTGCTCCAGGCCGGTGGGGGACCGGCGGCCGGTTGACCGGCCCAGACCCCCATTTTTCATACTTAGAAGATTTTGAAGAATTTTGAAGGCGAAGTTACTGAAGTTACTGATGTGCTCCAGGCCGGTCAGAGGCCCGGCGGCCGGTCGACCGGCCAGGAACACAAGACTGAAAATTCGCCCTCTTCTTCTAACTTCTTCCTAAATTTCGAGATACCTATATATACCCTCCCCTATTATTTTGTAAGCAGTTTTTACATTCCTCTTAGCACAAAACCCTAGATATTTGTAGCCTCTATTAAGTATTAATTACTCTCCTAATCTCTCCCTAATTAAGCTTAGTTTCTCATTTCAAGTTGCTAGATCTAGTCTTTCATTTCAGTTTTGGGTTTGTATTGAGGATTCTAAGGGTGAAGACATTCTCCCTCTTCATTAATACAAGCTTGTTGGTATTAAATTTCTCATCTTTTTTTGTTGTTTATGCAATTAATTTCCATTTCTAGTTTATTGTTTATCATTTGATTGTTTTAATTGTTCATCTCATAGCATGATGTTTATTGAACTACTTCTTGCCTTTAGTGCTTTGATTCCCCTTAGTATGTGTGAGTAGTTCTCCTCTAGGGTTTAGGGGGAGCCTAAGGGAGGATTATGTGGGGTATTAGGTTGGTTAATTAGTAAGTTTGTGGTAAATAATTTGGGTATTGCTCATATGAACACTAAGTGTTTGATGAAATGTGTGAACGAAAGTTGCCCATTTTATCAAGCATGGTTTGATTATTTCTTAAGCGACGGTGGTAGAAATGATTAGACTAGTGTTTATATGGGGGATTTGAGACAAATGCGATGGCTTTGTTGATGATTATCGATTGTTGAGACATTAGCAATTGATTTTACTCGAATTTGTTACCCACTTGCTAATTACCCGACTAGCCCATTAATCCCCCTAAGGTGAACCCTTCACCTTAGTCTTTCCCTTAATTGTTTTCATCATTATTACTTAGCTATTACTTGTTTTTCCTAGTTTTTAGTTAATCTTCCAACCAATCATTTATTAGGCTAGAATGGGACGCGATCAAGCTAGTAGTTGACCTCCTCCATCCTCGTGGATTCGACCCCTTTATACTACTTTTATTGGGTTATTTTTTATGTTTGTTTTGACGACGAAACCATCATCAAATGGCGCCGTTGCCGGGGATGGCGTAAGGAAACTCGTAGTTTGTTTTGTGTCTTAGATTTAGTCAAGTTACTTGTTGTTTTTGTTGGTTTTTAGTTGGTAGATTATTTGTAGAGTGCCTTGCATTATTGTCTTTCCCTAGTGTGCCCAAAAACACACTAGGAGTCTAACTTGTTTTTGAGTTGCTTTGAGTGCATGCCTAGGGGCGAAGGGTTGTTCTTAAGCCATCCGGAGCCCGAAAGGTTATTTAGGACTCTCCGAGCTAACACACTTGCTCGGGTTAGGAATTCAAGAAGAGTTAGCCATCAACAAGCCAATACTTCAATTGCTTCTACATCCACTCCAACAATCGATCTCCCACAAAACAACACCATTGAACCCATATTTGAAAACCCCTTCTACAATACAATACAAAATACACCACCAAATACACCACCCACAATACCTCAACAACAAAATCAACCACAAATGACGACTTTACGTGATCGTAACCGTCCCAACCACGATGATACCCAATCTCCAATCAATTTCGGTGTCTTGGCCCCAAATAATTTTGAGATTCACCCGGCTCAAATGAGTTCTATTGAGCGGGATAGCTTTGGAGGCCTCCCCGATGAAGATGCTCATGCCCACTTGAGAAAATTCAAAAGTAGGGTAGGAATCATGAAAAGGAATGGTGTGCCCGAGGAAACCCTTTGCCTCATGTTGTTCCCATTTTCCCTCAAAGACCGGGCGGAGAGGTGGTTGAATAACCATCCTCCAAACACTTTCACTACTTGGGATGATTTGGCTAAGGAGTTTCTAAGTAAGTACTACCCCGCCTCCAAAACGGCGATGCTAAGAAATGAGATTACAAACTTCCAACAAGAGGATGGAGAATCCTTGGGAGAAGCATGGGATCGGTTCATTGATTTACTTGCCCGATGCCCTCACCATGGAATTGCGGATTGGTACGTCACTCAAACATTCTATCAAACTCTCCTCCCTCAAACCAAGGCTATGGTGAATGCTTCCGCGGGGGGGAGTTTTGACCATTTGAATGACCAACAAGGGGCGGCATTGATTAAGAAGATGGTTGAGTCGGAATCTAGCTATGGTACTAGTTCTAGAGGAAATAGCTTGAGAAGGAGTTCTAAGTACCCAAGTGAGAACTTTTCAAATGCGGATACCAATGCCAAGATTGATTTGCTCACACAAACTTTTACAAAGGGTTTTGCCGAGCTTCAAAAGGCTCAAAATCAAAGTCAAGGTCATCATGTGAATGAAGCTAGTGGGTCTTATGCACCTCCTATGGTGGAAGCCTATCAAACCCCCACTTGTGAAATTTGCAATGGATATGGCCACACCTTTGAAGTTTGTGGGAATAATGTATCTTATAACAATTAAGGTGGAAACGATTATCAACATGTGAATGCATTCCAAGGTATCAACAACAACCCACGGCCCTCAAGGCCTCAATTCCAAAGTCAAGGAGCTTACAACCCAAATTCCAATTTCTATCATCCAAGTTCGAAATTTCACCCAAACATGAGCTACAAAAGCCAAAATGTCCTAAACCCTCAACACACACAAGCTCAATCTTCCAACCCTTCGGGTTTTTCCCAACCTAGAGGAGGAGGTCAATTTTCTAGAGGAAACTATAACAATCAATTCAACAACTCTCAACAAGGTCAAGGATCCAACCAATTCCAAAATCAACACTTCAATGATCAAGGTTACAATAACCAAGGTAACTTCCAAAACCAAGGTAATTGGAATCAAGGTCAAGGAAATTGGAATCAAAATCAAGGGAACCAAAACTTCAACAATCAAGGCCAAGGTAATTTTTACCAAGGCAATCAAAACAATCAAGCAAGTCAAGGGGTTCCCGATCAATCTTTCCAAGGCCAAGGGCCAAATTTCAACAACAACCAAGGGTCAAATTTCAACAATCAAGGTTCAAGGGGGCAACAAGGAAATTTCAATAACAACCAACAAGGAAACTTTAACAACCAAAGAAGCAACAACCAAGGTTCAAGTAGTCGGAATGACTATGCTTTTGCCCTTCCTTTGACAAATCAACCCCACCAAGAGAATGATCCTTCAATAAGTGAAGTTTTGCAATTAGTCAAAAACATGGAAATCCAAAACAACTTAGCTTTGCAAAATGTCACCAATGCTCACAAGAAAGAGGTGAGGGAATTGGAAGCTAGGTTAGCTTCTCAAGCTTTGAACAATCCTCAAAGGCCTCCGGGAGGTCTACTTGCTCAAGGGAAAAGCTCCAAGGATGCTTCATCAAGCCACCATGCATGTGCGGTGACTTTAAGAAGTGGACTAGTGCTTGATAACCCTACATGGATATGATGAATGATGAGATTCCAAATGATGAGCATGTTGAGGAAGGAGAAGAATTTGAAGAGCCCATTTTGACTCCTACCTTGGAGTTAAAAGATGATGGCAAGGGTGAAGATGATCAACCCAAAGAGGGAGAAGATGGGTATATCGAGATTATGCCTTATGAAGAGGAGATGAGCAAGGATGTCAATGATGACGGAGTAGAGGTACAACCAATAGCAAGAGCTAAGGTAACCAAGAAAACTCCCATTCCAAAGGTATCTTTTAGTTCTCCACTTGTTGTTTCCGATATTCCCTACCCCTCTAGAGCTTTGAAAACTAAGGAAAACTTCAAGTTCACCCAATTTAGAAAAATGCTTGAGGGACTTGAAGTGACCTTACCTTTCACCGATGTTATATTGAACATGCCCACTTACTCAAAATTTCTAAAAGACATCTTGACTCATAAGAGAACTTTGGGTACCCAAGATGTTATGATTATGGAGGCGGAGTGTAGTGCTCTCCTCATTAATCCTAACTCTTTCAAAATGCCAAAAAAACTTGGGGACCCCGGAAGTTTCTCTATCCCTTGTGTTGTGGGGGGAGTCATGATTTCAAGGGCATTATGTGACAATGGTGCAAGTGTAAGTGTCATTCCCTTAACTATTGCTAAAAGAATTGGACTTGAAAGTTTAACCCACACTTCTATGACTCTACAACTAGCGGATAGGTCCGTTAAGCAACCTTTGGGTGTGCTTGAGGACGTACCCGTTAAAGTTGGCAAATTTTTGATCCCCACGGATTTCGTTGTCCTAGATATCCCGGAGGATAGCCACACTCCCATCATCCTTGGTAGGCCCTTTTTGGCTACCGGAGGAGTCCTCATTGATGTGAGGGACGGGCGGTTAACCTTTAGGGTGGTAAATGAAACCCTTGAATTTAATCTTCCTCATCTATTGAAGGGACCAATGTTTTACAAAGCTTGCTCGGTGGAAGTCATTGAAGAAGTGGTTGGAAAAGTGCATGAAGAGGAGAAGTGTGAAGAAGAAGCTCTACAAGTGGCACTCCATGATGAGGAGATGGGAGATGACCACGAGGTAGATGATGAGCTAATGAAAAAGGTGGAGGGCCTTCTCCCTCCAAAGGTACAACTTAAGCCCTTACCTCCCTCACTTAAGTACTCTTTTTTAGGTGAGGGAGAGACTTATCCCGTTATCATTAATGCTAATTTGAGTGAAGGCCAAGAACTTGAACTTTTGAAAATTTTGAAAACTCATAGGGGCTCAATTGGATATAGCATTTATGATATCAAAGGTTTAAGTCCTAATCTTTGCATGCATAGGATTGTCTTGGAGGAGGGTAGCAAACCTAAGGTAGATAAGCTACGTAGGTTAAACCCTAAGATGGCGGAAGTGGTGAAAAGTGAGGTGATGAAGTTGCTAGAGGCCGGGATTATCTACCAAATAACCGATAGTTCTTGGGTGAGCCCCGTCCATGTAGTGCCCAAGAAAGGAGGGGTAACTATGGTGGAACAAGAGGATGGGACTCTCTTAGCTTCTAGACCCGTGACCGGGTGGCGGATGTGCATTGACTATCGCAAATTAAATGCCGCCACCCTCAAAGACCACTACCCCATCCCCTTTATTGACCAAATGCTTGAAAGGTTGGCGGGGCATTCTTACTATTCATTTCTAGATGGTTATTCCGGGTTTTTCCAAATCCCCATACACCCGGAAGACCAAGAGAAAACCACATTCACTTGTCCCATAGGAGTTTATGCTTATAGGAGGATGCCCTTTGGGCTTTGTAATGCTCCGGGGACTTTCCAAAGATGTATGACGGCAATTTTTGCCGATTTTCTTGAGAAGAGTATGGAGGTCTTCATGGACGACTTTAGTGTCCATGGAGACTCATTTGATCTTGGGCTAATGAATTTGTCTCATGTTTTGCAAAGATGTGAGGAGCACAACCTTGTCCTCAATTGGGAGAAGTGCCACTTTATGGTGGAGGAGGGGGTTGTGCTTGGTCACATCGTGTCTAAGAGAGGCATAGAAGTTGATATGGCTAAGGTTTCGGTAATAGAAAACTTGTCACCCCCTACTAATGTGAAGGGAGTGAGAAGCTTTCTAGGCCATGCGGGCTTTTACCGACGTTTCATCAAAGATTTTTCTAAAATAGCCAAGCCTTTAACTTCTCTTCTTCTCAAAGACACCCCATTTGTATTTGATGAATTTTGCTTGAGTGCTTTTTGTAGGTTGAAGGAGGCTCTTGTGACGGCTCCCATAATCCGATCACCGGATTAGAGCCTTCCCTTCGAAGTTATGTGTGACGCCTCCGATTATGCGGTCGGGGCGGTGCTTGGCCAAGTTGTGGACAAGAGGCACCATGTTATCTACTACACAAGCAAAACTCTTGATCAAGCCCAAGTCAACTACTCTACGACGGAAAAGGAAATGCTAGCCATTGTTCATGCCGTGGAAAAGTTCCGGCAATACTTTGTTGGTTCTAAGGTTGTGGTATACTCGGATCACTCCGCTTTGAGGCAATTGTTAGTGAAAAAGGATGCAAAACCAAGGCTCTTGAGGTGGGTTCTTTTACTTCAAGAGTTTGACTTGGAAATTAAAGACAAGGCGGGGTCGGAGAATGTTGTTGCCGACCACCTATCTAGATTGACTACCGAAGATCATGGGTTGAAGGATGAGAGTGGCCCGATCAATGAGTGGTTGAGAGAAGATAGTTTGATGATGATAGGTGGTACATCACCATGGTTTGCGGACTTGGCAAATTTGATTGTGAGCGGGTTTATTCCGGAGGAGTTGGATGCTAGAGCTAGGAGGAAGTTGAAGCATGACTCAAAACGCTATTTTTGGAATGACCCACATCTTTTTCGCAAGTGTGGTGATGGCATGTTTCGAAGATGTGTTCCTAGAGAAGAAGGCATGGAGATAGTCGATAGAATTCACAACTCGGCCTATGGGGGCCACCTTGGTACATCTCGCACCATTTCAAAGGTGTTACAAGGTGGTTTCTTTTGGCCATCTATGTTCAAGGATATCCACTACTTTGTCAAATCTTGTGATCGATGCCAACGAACGGGGAATATAAGTCAAAGAAATGAGATGCCCCTTCAAAACATTCTTGAGATTGAGCTTTTTGATTGTTGGGGAGTTGATTTCATGGGACCATTCCCCAACTCTTGTGGGAATGAGTACATTTTGGTAGCGGTGGACTATGTGTCCAAGTGGATTGAAGCCGTTGCCACCCCAACAAATGATGCTAAGGTTGTTATCAAGCTCTTCAAAAACACTATCTTTCCGAGATTTGGGACCCCAAGGGTGGTGATTAGCGACGGGGGTTCGCACTTTAGGAAGAGCACTTTCAAGATCTTGCTTTCTTCCCATGGTGTCACTCATAAGACCGCTCTTGCCTACCACCCTCAAACTAGTGGGCAAGTAGAGGTCTCAAACCGTCAAATAAAAGCCATCTTGGAGAAGACCACAAGCAAAGGTAGGAAGGATTGGTCTCAAAAGCTTCCGGATGTTCTATGGGCCCTTCGCACCGCCTTCAAAACTCCCCTCGGCACAACTCCCTACAAGCTTGTCTATGGCAAAGCTTGTCACTTGCCAATCGAGTTGGAGCACAAGGCATGGTGGGCCTTAAAAGAAATGAACTTTGACATTGATATGGCCGGAGAGCTACGTTTTCTCCAAATGAATGAACTTGAAGAGCTAAGACTTGATGCCTACGAGAGCTCAAAGATTTACAAGGAGCAAACAAAGAAATGGCATGACGCCAAATTGGTTGATAAAGATGTAAAAGTGGGTGACCAAGTCTTACTCTATAATTCTAGAGTCAAGTTGTTTCCGGGGAAGCTACGCTCGAGATGGTCGGGTCCTTTAAAAGTTATCGACATTTCACCACATGGAGCTTTTGAACTTTGGAGCGAAGAAGGTGGTAATTTCAAGGTCAATGGGCATCGAGTGAAAAGATATTTTGATGGCGATGAAAAAGGAACGGTGGAAGTACTCTTCCTTGGGGATCCACTTCCCGAGGAGGAGTCTTGTTTGTAAACTCTTGTGAATTGATAGGTTTGGTGGAGTCCCTCAACAACCACCAATTTTTTTGTATATAGCATGCATATTAGGAGTAGTTGTGAAGATTTGGTTTTGTGTACTCGGGTTTTTCGTCTTTAGGAGGAAGTCTTAGGTAGTTTTGAAACATTTGTAGTCGGGTTTGGATCAAAACCGTATCATTGGGAATATGTTGGTAGGGTCGAGTTTGTTGGTGACTTGGGTTTCTTTGGGATTTGTTGTGAATTTGAAGACGAGGTGAAGACGAGAAGAAGTGCTCCAGGCCGGTCGACCGGCAGCCGGGGTGCCGACCGGCCCAGAGCACTCCAGAAGGTGAATTTTGAAGAAGGGGAATTAAGTAGCAGGTATTCCAGGCCGGGTGACCGGCAGCCGGTGTGCCGACCGGCCTGGAGCTCTTTATCATAGAAGGCGAGTTTTTGGAAAATTTTGTCGTGTGTTCTAGGCCGGTTGACCGGCGGCCGGTCTGACAACCGGCCCAGAGCACATTGTAACTGAACTTTTGAACTTTGTTATTTTTGAGCTGTGTTCCTGGCCGGTCGACCGGCGGCCGGTGTGATGACCGGCCAGGAGCACCTGAACACGAGAAAAATCGAAAAACCAAAAAAATCAGAATTTTGTACTGGGTTCCAGGCCGGTCGACCGGCGGCCGGTTCCCAGACCGGCCCAGAACCCAACCCGTGGCTAATATCACTCGTGAGCCCTTATTTTTCTTTCATTCTTTTTGTTTTCTTCTCCATTCTTCTTCTTCCTTCCTTCAAACCCACAAATAATCCCCACAAAAACTTCACAAAAACTCACAAAATCTCACTAAAATCTTCCCAAAACTCAATCACTCCAACATTCAAACCCATCAATTAACCCACCACATCACCCAAATTCATCCCAAAACTCAAAAACCCAAATTTTTCCCTAAATTTTCCCTCTTTCAATTGACTAATACGAAAATCTCCATGGCTCAACAACCACCTAGGAAAAGAACAAGGGCTCAGCTTGAGGCGGAGTTGGAGGCTAGGCTCCAGCAGGTAACGGCGGGAATGGGTCCGGATAACGATTTTCCCGATATCGTCTTCGTAAGCGAAATCGCGAGAGGTAAATTTCAATGTTTAAAACGCAGAAACCTTCCCCACTCCCGTTTTATTTGTCGAAATACTATGCGAAACCTCGGCCTTGATACGGTCACTCTTGAGCTTTTCAAAGGTTTGGGGATGGGGGAACTCTACGGTCAGCACTTCCGTACTTACCCCCGTCTTACATGGGAGTTTTTGAGTTCCTTTAGCCATGAGAAGGATAGGAATACGGGTAAGGTCAAAATGGTATCTTTCCGCCTCTTGAATATTGCCATTAGCATTCCCCTTGAGAAATTTTGTAAGGTTTTAGGGGTCAAATTTCATAAGTCATACAAAGTCCCCGAAAACTTTAATGTGAATGATGTTTGGACTGCTATCTCGGGAATGGAATTTGCGAAGGGAACTAAGAGGCCGACAAATTCTTGTCACAATGCCCCTATTAGGTTTTGGCATAGGTTTATGGGTTGGACGTTGTTTGGAAGAGAGGAGTGTCACAACTTTAGGGCCGATGAGCTCTCGATTTTGGCGGCTTATTTGTTCCAAAAGCCGAATAAGTTTGGAGTCAACATTGGTCACCATGTCGCTATCCACTTCCAGAAAATCTCCAATGACCCATTTAGCCCGACCGGAATCCATATAGGGGGGATTGTTACCAAGATTGCCCATGCCCTTTGTAGAGATGCTCTAGATGAGCGTAATTTCAGGTGTTTAGGGGGATGCTCCTTGTTGACGGAGGATTACATTTCAAAGAAGCTTGAGTGGGTAGTGAAGAGAGTTGAGGACGGGAAGACGTATTGGAGGATTCGAGGGGTCAATTCTATTCCCCTCCCGAATAGTGCGGCTATGAAAGTGGTTCCTGATAGCGCGCACTATCTCCTTCCCCTAGTGGAGGAGAACCCTCCTCCACCACCTGAGGAAACCCCGGAAGATCCATTAGCTCCTATTACCGCATTTAGGCGAGATCCTACTGCCCCCGTCAATACATATAGGAGAGAGGAGCAGGGCCCCACTTCCACCACCTTGCCTTATCTGAACCTCTTTTATCATCAGCAGCAGTGGCGTCCTTGGCCCAATTCATCCTAACCCGAGGCATCCACTTCCACCGCTCCCAGTTACCCACCTTTGGATCCTTCCTTGATCCAGTTCATGGCCGATATGACTTTGGCCTCCGAGGCAGCAACAACGGAGAGAGAGGCAGCGGCTAGGGAAAGAGAGGCGGCAGCTAAGTGGCGAGAGGAGGAAGCTCGGGATAGAGCTCTTTTGTCGCAGCGGATGGACATGAGGTATTATGACTTGGCTCTTGGCCAATACCCTTCTTACGATAATTGGTGTAGGGAGGGGTATAGGGAGCCGGTTGGCCCACATCCGTCCTATTTCATGTGGCCAGAGGGCGGGTATGATCAGGGTTCTAGGGTGTTTGGTGATTTCAATATTCAGCATGACTATTATTCTTCTGCGCCGGTTTTTGCTCAGCCGGTAGTTGATGAGGAGGAGGTGGACCCAGAGATTGCGGCACAGAATGCCGAGTGGTTTAACAGTATGGGTCCCCGGTTCGAGATTGTGGAGGGCGGCGGCTCTGGTTCGGGAGCCAGGGATGTAGATGCGTCTTTTGCAGAGGCCAGTCATGGCCAATTTGATACTACATCCTCTGATTTCACTGGATACTCCTGAGGCCGGAAACCCATGAGTATGATCCCTTTTAATCCAAATCTTCATCATATTTATATTTTTGCATGCATTTAGATAGTTGTATTATATCTTAGTTTAGTTATCCATTTAGTTGCATCCATTTAAGCTTGCATTAGAATTTAATTTTGTAACATATCGTCACATCTTAGCCTTGCATCCATATAGCGTAGTTGCATTTTGTTTGGTGTCATTTTTAGACTTTCCCGTGGTTGGTACCCCCATGAGGGGCGTGCATTTATGCATTTTACCGCCACGACGAGACTCCGATATGGCCCACTAGACTTTCCTGTGGGAGGTACCCCCATGAGGGGCTTGCATTTATGCACCTTACCACCGCAGCGAGACTCTAGATTAGCATATAGTGTAGTTTGCATTTACTTAGATCATGCCTTTGTATTATATCATTTTGCATTTAGTTTTAGGAATTTTATTTAGTCCATGCATTTACTTAGAGCTAACCCTCTTGTATATATTGTTAATATTGTGATTACTCATCAAAAATCAAAAACCCCAAAAACAAGTTTTTATTTTTCAAAATATTTAAAAATCCAAAAACATGTTATTTGTTTTGAATTCACCCCTCACACCATGTAAATACTAAGTGTGGGGAGAGAATTCTCAAAAATTTGAAAAACCCAAAAAATTTGTTTTGTTTTTCCTTTTCTTTTTTCTCTCCTTCATATTTGAGTCACTTACTCGGGGACGAGTAAGACTTAAGTGTGGCGAGGATTTTATTTCCTTTGTATATATCGTTGATTTTTGAAAAAAAAAGTTGAAAAATGCCTAAAAATCGAAAAATTTGAAAATTTTCCAAAAAATATATGTTTAGATTAGTTTGTATATAGTTAATTTTGTATATATTGCCGTGTGTTTCTTTTTATCTCCATCCATAGGTGCGCCCCACATCATAAGAGGCACGAAAAAGGGAAAATGAAGACGCTTTGGTGAGACCTTTCCTATTTCTCTTCTCCCTTATCTCCTTTTCTTCTTACTTGAGGACGGGATGTGTTGATGACGATGTTGTGAATTTTGTTGATTGGCGTGTGTGCCACTTGTGTGCTGTTAGGAGATAGCATTAGCTTATGTGTCATATAGTCGGTTAGAGCATGTGCATTTAGGTTGTATGTATGCTAGATTGCATCATGGCATATAGTTGCATTTAGAAAAATGTTTTAATAATTGTCTTTTTGGAAAACTTGTTGAAAGTGCATAGTCCCTTTTTGCTACTTTTTTATTCATAAAGTGTTCATCTTAATCGTGGAATTTTAGACGCCCTGGGTTGTGCATTTTTAGTGAGTTTTAACCCGTCTACTAATGCCGAGTCACGAGTTTGCGCTTATTCCACCTCGACAACCTCGATTGATGTGATTATTCCGATGGTAGAAAGGATTCTTAGGTGACCGTTCTTGCTATGCAACCAACCATTATTCATTGTTCTTCCTCTTTTGCTCAAAAAAGGAAACAAATCAAACAAGCTGAAAATATTGAGTCAATTATCATCTTTTCTTGTTTTCGTCGAGGAAGTGCAAAACGGAACTTCTAGGGATTCTAGTGGGCCCATATCTAGGCCCCCTTTCGATGCCACTACGGTGGGGATACCCCTATTGTTGGTTCCGACCGCATGTCCTTGACGTAAACCGTGTGCTTTCATGCCAAAAATTGCAAACCAAAATGCAAATCAAAAAGAAAGAAAAAGAAAAAGAAAGCAAAGTGTGAAATGAAAAGTTTTGCAGCACTTAGACTCAAATCTCAATTTCCTTTTATCCTTCTTGAATCATTTGCCTTTGAAGTTGCATAGTGAGACGGGACGACCCTTGTGTCTCATTTATTTGAGAAACGTGAATTCCATATGCTATTGTGCTTAATAACGTCACGAGGATTTCATTTCCATCTTCCCTTTTATCGCTTTTGGCCAAGCAAATAGTAGACGGGGTTCGAAATTTTCATTAGACTTGCACCGCTAGGAGGCGAATATTTTTCCATGCTTTATGATATTAGTGGCTTATAAGGATCATGCATTATTTAAACGGTTTTCCTTTTAGATATTTCCGTCACATGGATGAGGCATGTGATTTTTCTTTTGTTAGATGCATCTTTGTCGTGTTCTTACGTGTTTTTCCTTTGGATGCGTCGAAATTTTGAGCAAGCCCCTACTTGCCTTACAAGGAGGTACTCTACCTCATGAGTATCTCGTTGTGAGTTGAAGGGACGGAGGAGGCCCGTTAATTGCCTACCGTCGGATATTATTAGTAGTTTAGGTAGTAGCCTTAGTATTAGTGTAGTGTTGAATAAGGGTACTTATGGGTCTCGAATTTTGTTTACTTACTCGAGGACGAGTAAGTCTTAAGTATGGGGAATTTTGATAAGCATTTAATTTGTCACATTTTTCCTCTCATTTTCGTCCCCATTTTGGTCCGTTTACACGGATTTGCGTGTCTTTAATTGCATTTTATTTCCCGATTTCCCGCGCTATGAATGTCGATCTCAATTTGCAGGAATTAAGGCGGAAATGAAGAAATCGGTGCATAAAGACCTTGCATGAGTCGGGATTCGAAGATGAGATGAAGAATGAAGAAATGAGTCATCAGGTGGTGCTGGCCGGTCCTCTGACCGGCGGCCGGTCCACCGGCCTAGACCTCAACTCCACTAATGAAAGAAGTTGAGAAAGAGAAGAAAAGGCCCAGGTAGCGCCGGCCGGTCGACCGGCGGCCGGTCGACTACCCGGCCTGCTTATACATCAGAATGCCCATGAGAGTGAAATGTTGCTCCAGGCCGGTGGGGGACTGGCGGCCGGTTGACCGGCCCAGACCCCCATTTTCCATACTTAGAAGATTTTGAAGAATTTTGAAGGCGAAGTTACTGAAGTTACTGATGTGCTCCAGGCCGGTCAGAGGCCCGGCGGCCGGTCGACCGGCCAGGAACACAAGACTGAAAATTCGCCCTCTTCTTCTAATTTCTTCCTAAATTTTGAGATACCTATATATACCCTCCCCTATTATTTTGTAAGCAGTTTTTACATTCCTCTTAGCACAAAACCCTAGATATTTGTAGCCTCTATTAAGTATTAATTACTCTCCTAATCTCTCCCTAATTAAGCTTAGTTTCTCATTTCAAGTTGCTAGATCTAGTCTTTCATTTCAGTTTTGGGTTTGTATTGAGGATTCTAAGGGTGAAGACATTCTCCCTCTCCATTAATACAAGCTTGTTGGTATTAAATTTCTCATCTTTTTTGTTGTTTATGCAATTAATTTCCATTTCTAGTTTATTGTTTATCATTTGATTGTTTTAATTGTTCATCTCATAGCATGATGTTTATTGAACTACTTCTTGCCTTTAGTGCTTTGATTCCCCTTAGTATGTGTGAGTATTTCTCCTCTAGGGTTTAGGAGGAGCCTAAGGGAGGATTATGTGGGGTATTAGGTTGGTTAATTAGTAAGTTTGTGGTAAATAATTTGGGTATTGCTCATATGAACACTAAGTGTTTGATGAAATGTGTGAACGAAAGTTGCCCATTTTATCAAGCATGGTTTGATTATTTCTTAAGCGACGGTGGTAGAAATGATTAGACTAGTGTTTATATGAGTGATTTGAGACAAATGCGATGGCTTTGTTGATGATTATCGATTGTTGAGACATTAGCAATTGATTTTACTCGAATTACTTACCCATTTGCTAATTACCCGACTAGCCCATTAATCCCCCTAAGGTGAACCCTTCACCTTAGTCTTTCCCTTAATTGTTTTCATCTTTATTACTTAGCGATTACTTGTTTTTCCTAGTTTTTAGTTAATCTTCCAACCAATCATTTATTAGGCTAGAATGGGACGCGATCAAGCTAGTAGTTGACCTCCTCCATCCTCGTGGATTCGACCCCTTTATACTACTTTTATTGGGTTATTTTTTATGTTTGTTTTGACGACGAAACCATCATCAAGAACGCAACGTCCTCTTTGCGTATAGCAACTTCTGACTGCAGCCAAGCCCAAAATCCTCCCTCGTTAGGTAGATGACCCGGTCGCAGGGTTACTATGATATCACTTGTAGCACCCCGAACCAAATTCTGGGTTGGTTGGGAGTGATCACTCACGGTAGCTCGTCAGACTGTGTAGATAACCCACATACCAGCACATGTCCTTTTTAGCGAATTTTTCCTCACTCATGCGTATCACGAGAACCTTCTCATGAGTTACATCCTAAGACTACTCCCAACGAAGCACACTTAAGTGTGGATTTATTTTTGCATGGATAATCAGAAAAAAAAGTGTACTTTGTTGATATGAGTAGTATTTTCAATTCCTTTAAGGACTAGTTATTTAAGCCTATCAATGACTTATTCAAGGGGTTCATCTACACATGAAGTATAACACACCCACTTTAAGAACGCAACGTCCTCGTTGCGCATGACAGCTTCTAACCGCTGCCAATCCCATAATCTTCCCCCGCTAGGTGGGTGAAAAAGGCACTCTTGACCATAGGCTCACCACACGGTTTCATGGTTGCTCTGATACCACTTGTAATACCCTCATCCAAACCCTAGGTTTAGAGCGGTCACTCACGTTAGCTCGCCATGTTGTGTACATAGGTCACAGATTAACACGAGTCCTCACATAGGTCTAGACTTTGTAGTTGCGTTTCCGATATTGTAATTATTATCAAATATTAATTTCTCCCTATTAAACCTCTCATTTTTTGCTTGTGGAACTATACAATAGCTTATGGAGTAATGTCAAACTAGTAGCAGACTTTATTCATTCAACTATAATTCTCAGTTTCTCGTTAATATTTTATTATTTTCTGGTTATATCATTTCATCGATTGCGTACTTGTATGTAAGGTGTTCCATTATATTACGAAGCCCAACAAAAAATAAGAATATTGATTTAAAAGGTAAGAACAAAATTTAAGAAGAATATATAGTGAATACTGAACTAGTATATTCAGTAATAAACTTCAATGACTGCTTTAAAAGGTAAGAACAATATTGTTCCTCACATAACTCTGTGGTTGTTGCTTTAATAAGTAGAGTTGGAGATGATCCTTAGTTCCTTACTCAACTAGTATATTCAGCAATAAGCTTCAATGACTGCTTTTTCCCATGTACATGTATGAGTAATTATGACAATTTGGATAATTATTGGGTATCTGGGTGCAAAGTTTAAGATATGATATGCGTCGAATTTTGTAGGAATCATATTCACCGTGTTTAATTTTGTTCATACTTTCATAGTCATACTTGGTTTCAACCGAGGAGGTCTCAATTCTCAACCTAGTAATTTAAGAAGGATATATAGTGAATACTGAATGAACAATAGGTTTTAGATTCGAATCCCCCCGCCCTTCTGTAGTTCATGCCTGAGATTATAGTGTAATATTTTTTTCTACTCGTAATGTCTAAATCATTTGTTTATTTTTTAATTAAAATACTCTTCACAAATAACATAAAATATAAAATCTAAAGAGGGAGGAAGTATAGTTTTTTTTACCCATTCATGACTCCCGTCTTCATTTTTTTTTTTACTGCAAAAAAAAAGGGTGTTGATTTTCGCAGTACGTATTTTACTCATTTCAGTACAATTTTGACAATTATATCCCTCTCATTTCCCCAACATACTACATACAAAAAACACTAAAAGAAAAAAACCCACAAAAAAACTAATATTCAAAACTACCAACCATCCACCAAGTCAACCACCACAATACACTCCATCGTTGGCCTCACAGCCAGAGTTCGACCGCCTTGACAAGCCACCACCCTTCTTCCTTCCTCAGACTAACCCGCCCGTCCCCACTTTCCGTCTAACCCCTCTCCTACTCCGGTAGCTAACCTTCTCCGTCTCTGTCTCCGCTTTAACTTACGAGCCACCTTAGCGGCGGCGGCATACAACGCCATCCCTGCCTAAACCACCCTTCATCCGTCGTCCTCCACCAACGATATTATCCTACCGCCACCAAACAACTTTAAACGCAACCCCAATTTAAAAAAAAAAATCTAAAATAAATAAAAGAAGATAATAATTTGATTCATAACTCAAATTAAGCATTTACCAAATTAACTAGCTAACTTACATTCAAATTATCATTCATAGAATAAATTTATTTATTAAGATGATGAGGGTTAGAATAGAGAAAACAGTTGGTCTTGCTTCAGACGGACCATTTTGGTCTGAAGCAATAAGACGGGATTTTGTAACCACTTTACAGTCAGATGTAACCACTATTGAAAACAAGTTGATATAAGCTGTGGTTACATTTTATCAAAAAGTGGCAACATAATCCCGTTTTATTTTTCAGACGGAATTAGTCCGTCTGAAATAAGAATTTGTGTAGAGAAAATTAGGCATAGAGAGAATTTTTTTTGAATTTTTTTGGTTAGGGGTATCCAAATGGAAATTAGTATGTAAAAAGTACTAAATTGAGTAAAAAACGTACTGCGAAAATAAACTCCGAAAAAAGAATATATGTGTACAAATTTAGTCTTCTTCTCTCGAACGGTCAAACTGACATACAAGGGACAAAAAGACCTGAACATTTTATTATACAGTACTACAGTAGTAGATTTTGTCAGTAATTTCTGACAGTACAATGATAAAACTACATAACCCCATTAAACCATGGATAAATAGTTAAACCATGGCATAAACAAGAGCTGATACAAGGTTGCACTCAACCTCGGTTAGGTGAAAGCTTTTTCTTCTAAACAGATTAGATAATACGTCGTATTAGATTAGATTAGATAGGGTCGTCTGCAGAGCTCTTAAGGAACCCAGATTGGATCCCGGGGGCTAAAGAAGCATTCTTCCACATTAGCATCAAGCAGCTTCAGTGCGGTCTTAGACTTAATGCACCTTGGTGTCTTGTACTGGTTCATTGACCCTCCGCGGCTTATAAACAAGTCCATCAATGCCTCAAATGTGCCGGACTTCACAATCTTTATCTCCAAGGGCCCAATGCACTTGTCGTGGGTCCTACACCTTCGGTATATGTAATCGAGCTCCTCTTCGATTGCGATGCAGCATTCTTCAAGAACATCATGGAGGCTCAAGTGTCCGGGTACTGGGATTTCCTGCCTAATTTCCCAGTACAGGACGTAGTGGCCGGGCACAGTTGATGCATCAGCATAGCTGGTGTACTCTAATAACATGGCATTGTGAGGTTCTAACAGCTTCTTTGCCTCTGTAATGCTTTTGTGAAGGTCTTCTTCGTTGGTTTTGTCGTTGTCGAGGCTTAAAACCACGTTCTTCCGGCAGATGAATCGGAATTGTGGAGTCTTGTTGTGAAATCCGGTTACTTGGAGTACATCGCCAATACGATATCTATACAAACCTACAATGTAGCTCACAAATATCATAAGGTAGTGTTTGGAACCTAGGATCATTTCAGTTATAGATTTAGGGATGACAATGGGTCGGATCCATGCTCTATAGGCATGGATCTTTGACCATGACCCTGATCCAGAGTCGACCCGTCCAATTTTTTTAGTTTTAGACCCTGATGCAACAGATCAACTGAAGATCCAGACCCATTTTATTGCCAGGAACTCTAAACCACTTTGTCCAGAATTTTAAGACCTATATCTGATGTGTAAGTATTGGTTCACAATTCAATGGCATCCCTGGTCATGATTTCAAATTAAAATGTAAATCATGAAATTTAATCCGATTCTAAAACAATGTTTAATACCTAATCATATTCTTAAAATTAGGGGCAATGCAAGAAAAACAAGAGGAGCAATATATAACTCAAAAGCTGAGATTTATCTAGGTAACATACCAGCATAGGTGGTCACAACAAGTTCATAATAGCAGCCAGCCCTTACTTGCACCAAACCGACAACATTGTTTGACGGAACCTCTTTATCATCCCCGTCAAGCGACCATGCATTTTCACCCAATGGTATAAACTCGAAGTACCCCATGTTAGGCAGAAGGGTAAAAGAGACCTCAGATGGACTGCATAAGGGTTTCAAGTTCACACCAAAATAACACTCAGAAGAAGCATACATCGGGCAAACCAGAGGCAACTTCTTATCACTATAGTACTCTAATGACGGAATATATTGGGCCATAGAACCCGTCACCACCGCCTCAATGTACTTAGCCTTAGGCCAAAGCTTACACAAAATTCCTCTCCATGTTGTACAATCACATATTTCCTCAATCTCATTTGCTAGAGAAGGATTAGGTGATAAAAGTATAGTGGTCATAGCCAATTGACACTCAGGATCAGTTATCGAAAGGTCAAGTTTGCCCTTTCTGATATCGTTGCAGAGTTTCATCCAGTTTTTCTCAAGGAAAGTAATGGCACGTAGAAATGCAGAGGCAAAGACAGCTCCAAGGCGGAGCACTTGGTGACGGAGGACTAGGCCTGAGAGTAACTGGCAGTACATGCTTTGGCTGCTGTCCTCACATAGTATGGCTTGGTCGGGACTGGTAAAGTCACTGAAGGGTATGTTTCGAGATCTTCCCTTAAAATGTTTACTTTTGTAGTAGCTTGTTAGGACTGTCCTTGCTGGTAAGCCGCAAGGAGTTGACATTTCTGCTTTCACAAAATAGAGGTACATGGCTTTTCCTTCATCCAATCCTGGGACATACCTAGAGGTGCAGACGTGCAGTAATCAGTAGCAGATCCAGAAAATGATATTCTTGAAATATATTATCATGCAAAATCTACATGCATACCGAGTATTTTTTAGTAATAAAATGGTCAAACTCCATGAAAAAGAAATTCTCATGTCCAGGGACACTAGTCCATGTATTTCCATCAGGCATTAATCATCTCAGCATAAGGCTAACATATTAACAATAACACAATATGTAATCTCCAGTATATTTCAGGAGACAAATATACTTACTGCCATTCTAAAACATTTTTTTTTCTCTAAAAATGCCATTGTCCAAACATAATTTCCATACCTTCCACCCAATAATGTAACTAAGTTATTTAATTGTCCTTGGATAACCTTTTACTTACTAAGCTGGTTCCTATAGTAAACAATTATTAGAAAAGTCTAAAATTGATACACTGACGATATTGTAAAAATGTAAACCACGGTTTGGCAACTGGCATGACTCCTAATGTGTGCCACAGTACCGGGGAGGACGAAACAATAGATGCAGTGGGAATGATGAATAGTTATTTGCTGCAAAGGGATAAGCAAGGTTCAAGAGGCTGATAATTCTCTTCACCTATTTTGAAGATGTTCCAATATTATTAATCTTACGAAACTGACCCGATCCAAATGACCAACCCTAAATTAACCATACCCAATCATACCCAAATAGGCGAAAGTGAAAATGACTAACAACTCAAATGTTCACGTCTCATCAGATCCAAATTGACTTGACTCGGCCCATGTTGAAGAAACCAATCCAAATCGACCTGACCCAACCCGACCGGAATTTCACTAATATTGGGTTGACTTTTACCCCTAAAGGATCGACAATAACGCACCCAATCCCAAAATAATTGGACGAAACTCAAATACAAACATACTCGAACCGCCTAATTGTCTTGTTTAATTGTCACCCTTTCCCGAAATATTTTATGGTTATGTGGGAAAATGGATGGTGCAAACAATATTTGATGACCCGTTTTATTTTGATTCTAAAAAATGGAAATACGACTTCATATTTATTTAAACTCTTTCTTGCTTTTTTAAAGAAAAAGGATTTATAATAATAGGGTTTGAAGTAACCGGTTGTTTGTCGGTAAAATAAGTAAAAAAAAATGGTAGACTGGTAGTTATCATAGACTCATAGTAACATAATCTAGATTCTATAGTGACATTTATTGGAAAAGAAATTTTGCTATAGCAATTTATAAACAAAAAACTTTGTAACGGCATCGAGTCTTTTTAACTTTATATTTCAGTGTCAACTGTCAAGACCAAATAGAAAATATTTTACAGAAAATAAATTGTTTCAGTGTAATTATGGTATAAATAAAGTGCACCAGAAAGAATGCAGCCAAATATGGAACAAACTTAGCTAAAAAATACAACAGGAACAAAGGGATGATTACTATGTAAAGCATCCTGGTCTCTGGCTACCCAAAATACTCATGATAATGTTTGTTTCTTGATTTAACATACTTGAAAGTTTAGTGACCTCCACACAACTCAAAGTGCAATTAAGGGTAAGAATCTTCACTTGTAGAGAAAAATAAAATAAAAATGTCAACCAAAAAGCACAACTACCCTTTATCTCGTCTCAAGAAGGATTCGTTAAAAATATGTTCATTTATTTTTCCTTTTTTTTTCGTTTCTGAAAGGTTATGATGAGTATCAAATGGTTCAAATTATCTTATTCTTATCTATTGAAGGGAGAAGAAAAAAGGCAACAATTATTTAAACTGGAAATTCAACAGAAATCTTACTGGTTCACTATTGGCATGATAAGGTTATACACAAAAGTCCTCCTGTCAAGATCTTCTGCAATTGATGGCACCAACTTAGGTTCCCCATTTGAAGTTCCTGAGCTGAAAACAATTTGATCGCGATAAAGACATGAGACTTTTCACTTCTTCGGAACTTAAAATAAAAGCATAGATTTTACGTTTTAAGAAAATACAAATAACTAACATGAGACGGCCTTACACGTGAACCAACCCATAACTTTGTTAAATCAGGAATGCTCAAGGATTCAAAAAAATGAAAATATCCCATGTGAGGCTGTCTCATATAGGCTTTCTGTTTAAGAAAAATGATAAAAGTAAGACCTGCATAACATCTCTGTTATATTGTGGCTAGTAATAAGAGAGGAGTCCTCGCCATTGGCGATCCTCTGGATGTATGGCTGAATGCCATCATAGCCAATGACCGGAACTCGCTGTTTGAAAGTCGAAATATCTTTCGAGCCCTTCATATACTTATTCAGATACTCGGTATCTTTATTCTGAATAATTATATCTTTCAACAGTTTTTCCTGAACCTCATCAGGATTAACTGTAAGCTTTTGTAACTCCTGTAATGCCTCCTCACCTTTGTACTCCAACTTCTTACCATCCATGGGGGTTATTTGCAGGTCTAAAGAAGAAGGTCACTGAGAAGTATTTCTCATGCAATGCTCTATGCTTGTAGGCAATGCACCTATATATAATGGACAGAGAAAACATAATCCAGTACAGCTACTTATTTTTGAAAAGAGAAAAGAGAAAAAAATAATGTAAAATCAACATCTTTTCCTGATATACAATAGTGTAATAATCTTTTATGAGCATATGGATAGGGTCTCTTCTAATTATTTAGAGCACTTTTCAATTTTTAACTTTTCATATTAAATATCTCACGTCAGATGCCAAAATTGTGGCTTCCGTTTCTCGACAAGCACTAGCGCTAAATGTGATGCGCAATCAAGGATGTCATTAGGTAAACAAGGATTGCATTCTCTTTATCAATTATCCATGTAGAACTACTATGTTGTTAATATGAATTTTCGTCTAAGAAAGTAATTAATTATTTCTAATCCTTCTGACATTGTGCAGCATTTAGATTTCTTTCCACAAAGTTATAAGTTTAACCGCCTGATATCAACTTGTTGACAGTAGTATTTGGCCAATAGCCATCTTGTTTAAGATTTTAAAGTGGTCCAACTTACATTGTCAATGACCATTCTTACTATTACCGGTGACCCTTTTAGTTTTTGGTCATACCACCTAGGGTATTTGAAGGGGTTACTTCATTTAGAAAGATAAAGAAACAAACAGTTTTTAAAGTGGCTCGTTTTACAAACCCTTTTATATCTGAGATTACGATGTGGTCTAGCGATAAGTTATTGTCAGACTGTTTGTCAGGAGACTTGTTATAAGACAATAGCAAAATATAAAAATGTACTACTATTCTCATGCCCAACATACCTTTCAGGATCATTTTGCATTTTAGAAATGCATTAAGGTTGCCAGCGACAATGAGGTGACCCTCCAAATGCGCAAAGTTAAGGTCCTTAAAGATGTAGAGAGCTTGGCAGTTGGCACCTGACAAAACAAGGAAGCAAGAATAATAACATCAATACATTTACAATGTAATACAAGTATTAATGCAGACTTAAAATTATACCAGAGCTAACCAAAATGTGATTATGTAAAACCTGACGTCTAGGCAGACTCAATGTAATTCCCGACTCAGTATTTGATTATGGGTCATTACATCTAGCGAGTCTTGTACAGGATGTTCCTATATGTGAAACCAACCAAATCATTATCCATTTCTCATTTCATTCAAAGGTTAATGAGTTGGTCTACATGTAAAACCATCTCATACAAGTTGAAGTGCATAATATAGATAATAAACTCGTGTTTCCAACACCCGCACCAACTGAACAAGTATTAATATGGTGATCAGATCCCCGTCCAGTTTCGTTCATGTATGTAGCACTTGATATTGTAGTATGTTGTGATTACTAACAAGACTTGGCACGTTATTGCAGTAGCAACACGTAGAATTGACCGGTATCATGTTGCAGAGTTTAATTAGTACTGTGACAAAATAGACATGGCAGTATCTGATTCCTTCAGCACGCAAATTGCACATTTATTCTTCCTAATACATGTAACAAACCACAAATTGAGTCTTGTATAATAGAGTTTCATATAGTCATATATGAAACCGACCAAACTCCTTATGTATTTCTCATTCAATTTTAAGATTAATGGGTTCGTCTCATATGAGAGACATGTAAGGCTATGTACAGACGGCCACCTTACACCACCATAGACGAGAGCTTTTGGGGGACATGGTTAATGTGATTGTTAGGACAGTGGAGCAGTGGACAAAACGGAACGCAAATAAATAAAAACCATCTCTTATATCTTGAAGGCATATCACATCAAATCCTGTTTACTTGACAGCATCTTTCCGTTTCTTTCTCAAGTGGCAAGTAAAGAATACCAGATTTATGTGAAATGTGAGGATCTAATCAGATTACAAAGTTAAACAACTTGCAAATCTGCCTTAATCTGTAATGAAAGCATCAGAAAGAAGTCCAGTATTGTAGGCTTATAGCACATATATAGGCATTTCTAGTCACATTGACAACAATAAACATGCAACTAGAGTATCTGCCTCAATCAATTTATTAGCCAACTTGAGCGCATCAAAGTCATCCCAACGTTATATCATATAACATAAATGGGCATTCCTAGCTACCAAATTTATGTGCCACTATAAGAACAAAACAGCAAAACTCTAGGCTCTAGCAAGGCTCTTCCCTATGGTAAAGTACAGTGGTCGGATCATCGGATGTGGTCGAATGTACAGTGTCCTTCACTTATACTGAAAACACGAGGAGGTAAATGGAAATTGCATCGAGAAGTGCAAACAATTTTACCAAGATCTTTTATTCTTTTCTCACTCACTCCATTTTATCAAGACCTTGATAAGAAACAAGAAAAAATAAGAACCACTAAACCCCACTACACCAAAAAAAAAGTGGCTGAGGTCAGCCAAACATCCTTATCCAAGTCGTCCTTAGATATCATACCTCTTTACTCTGTTCAAAGGTACCACTTCTTTAGCACATGTACTCTACAACAAGGTTGGTGCTCGCCGCATCGGCTTTGTTTTTTTATTTTCCATTAATGAACAAAGACCTATACCCCCTATAGCTAGAGTTCTCTGCCCTACTGCCTACTTTAGCCTATCTTGGCGAAACACGAATGTGAAAGCATCTCAAACTGCTGCCCTGTATCTACAAAGCTTGTGATAGTGCCAAATAAAAGTGAGTATTTACGAGGTTGAACCATCCTTTTCATGCTCTAGGTGGAATACATAAGTGTGCCACCAATCACATCATGGTGTCCTACAATTATCAACCCTCTGGAGTACGTATTCTCCGTACTATACATCACCATTAGTTTTTGTTCTAAGAATATTAAGTGTTCGTCACATCTTTATCAATATCTTACCCATCTTTGAGTGTTTCTTCAGTATGGTGAATTTATTTGCATGGCTTCATTAGGAAATCATGTACTGAAAATTCTCAAGAACAAATTAAAGATATTACACCAGAAAATGTCGTGTTCGCTCCAAGAAGTTGACTTAACCCGACCCCAAACACGACTCCAGAGAGCTTGAAAATCATAACCAATACTGATTCGACCTGAAGATCTAGATTGATATTACTAAAAAATTAAAGGCAGCCTGAAACCCAGCACGGTAAACAGTACTCATAAGTCATAACCAGCCTGACATAACATATGACCTACGAATAAGTTCACCTACTCTTACACGAAAACCTAACACATATTTTATTAGCAAGTATTTTCAGAAAATGAAGTGTCTAGTATTCATATCCATGTCAAAATGTCGAGCATAAATCTGTGTAACGTAAACATGAAATTAAGGTAACATCTAATAGCAATAGAAGTTGAAGCAAACTATTGCCGCTTCAATTGGTTTTCTTAGCTTATCTAGAAAATGGATTTCACTATTCAGAAACAAGCATACATATAAGTACAAATTTAGTACAATGCATCAAATTTTTCCTGTTGTGGACAAGCACTCAGCTAAGCCATGAGGCTTATGCAAAGACAAAAGTAGGAAATGAAAGGCTATGACAAGAATATGGTGAGTGGGAGCATAGTCATTTACATAATGAAGGCACGCTTTTGACAAGAGAAAGGCAGAGGAATAAGCATGGATTGAAAATGTGCCTTAAGTTGAATTCAAACATACTTTTCAGGCTTAAAGTTGATAAAAGTGGTTGCTTCTTTAGTTTGGGAAGTGTGTAGTGGGGGTCATTTCAGTGTTCTTACTTCCTCTAACAAAACCTTAATACCATGTAAAGGCTGTGCTTAGTAATCAATTAGTAACGATATTCGTTGTATTAAATTTGGACCTCGACAAATAAACACAAAGGAAACAACTTTGTAACAGTTTGAAAGTTACCACCATTTTAGAGCAACGTCCGAAAATTTAGGAAGTTCTTTTCATGTGTTGTTACTTGCTTAAAGACGCTTATAGCCATAAATTATTCATTCAACTGCACTGTCAATGGCTTGTGAGTTTCAAGAAAGTTGGCTGGACTTGATGGTGATTTCTTGGTAATTATTTCTGTTATTTAGCCATCCATGGAGACACCTTCGCTGATACCGGCTTAAAATACCGTTAGAAACCTCCGTGTCTCACCTTATAATGCTTAAAACATAACTAGGCCATGTCCACTAGGAGACTGAACGATGAAATTTCACCCACCTCATCTACAAAAATTTTAGTCTCGTGTTGTTCCAAAAAAAACCTTCACGTTTCTCCTTATAATGGTTAGGAGTATAAAATAACTCAGCCATGTACACCAGGAGACGGAACGATGGAATTTCACTCACCTTGTCTACACAAACTACTAGTATCGGTTGTTCAAAACAAAAAAAGAGCACTATTATCGTGTTTTTGTATGCCCAAAAATCATTACATTAAACTTTTCTAGATCAACACCTCCGATTAAGAAGAAACAATGACAATGAGCCCAAAAGTAAACCCGAGATTGTTAGATTTCCGGCTTTACTAACCCGCCATTGAAAGCACACGTATATTACGTTCAACAGTCTTTTCAAGAGTTATCAATGACAAATAACAAGCGCACGCTCATTTAATTCATGACGTCAAAGCATATATGAGGTGCAATAATGTACTTCAGTATGTTATTGACATAAAGGCAGAAACCATATACTGGTGTAGTAACATGGGATTAAACTAGCATCTTCTCGGAGGTTCCAGCCTTTTTTTCAGTTCTGGACAATTAAACTTCTAATAATTTCCTGTTATTTTCTTTTACCAAATTAAACAGATTTTTAAACTATTGTCTTATCTTCAATTAAAACACTGCACCCTAATATGCAATTCAAATTATTTTTGTTGCAAAGTGTTTTCAAGACTTTACACTCATGAAGGTCCAAGTAGAATTTAAGATTTAATAGCACATTTAAAGGTTAGGTTGTCTACTAATGCAGTTACAATATGAGTTGTAAGAAGCTAAGTTTGGGGTGTGCAGATGCCAGTGTATTTCAACTGAAGTTTTGGTACTGCTTACTCATCCAAGGTCTCATCAGCTGGGGAGGGTGTGTCGTATGACGAGGAGTGGAATGGATTGAAATTGGTTGAGAGTGATTTAGGGAGGGCGACGGTGGCTGGGATGAGTCACTAATGGCTGCGCGTGGTTGTGGTGGAATGGAGAGTTGAGATTGGGGTGAGGGGTAGTTACTGAAAGTTGGCTTGGTAGACCAACTTAATTGGAATTGGCAGTGTCTATGAGGACTTACCCAAAATACAGTGTGTGAAGTCCGTTGTGTACTTGTGTACATAAGGTGAAACTAGCGAGACAGACAACTAATTACTATGTATGGAACATATGCTTTCTTCTGGTTTTCTTATTATACCTCCCAAGTCCCATCACCCCTATTATCCATAGCTTTTGTTCTTGATATGTTAAGCTCTTTGTAACTCAAAAAAAGGGAATTGATGCACAAAATGTTTATGATTTTGAAGAACACACGATTGTTTGAAAAACGAAAAATGTGTGCCTAGTGTGCATGAAACGTGCATCTATGCGTCAAACATGTGTACCAAGTGTGGATGAGACGTCTATCTTTGCCTCAAGCCTTGCATGATCCCTTGTCGTCTACATGTACCGTTCGCCTTTCAAGCTATGGTTTACGGCTGAAGTGAAGTTATTGTCATATAGGCAGTTGCTGGAGGGTGGAAGTGGTGGGGTCAGACGGGATTGAGGTGGGTGAGGGTGAGGGTTTGAGACTGTGAGGTAGTTAAAGAAGGGTATCGATGCAAGTATGCAACTTTAGCTAGTAAAAACAACCCAAATAAGTTTTAAGTAATGGCCTTACAAGGAACACTTCAACAATTAAACAAACAGAGGTTTGGGTAGTAATTTGAAATTCAGATACACAGGATTGTTTGATCGACTTCAAATGGCTAGATGAGGGAACTATAGAATATAAACAACAATCAATGTTACATGAGAAAAGAAGATACATTCAAATACCTTCAGTGTAAAGCCTCATTGAATCTGAGCTGTCAGGAGGAAAGGTACACTTGAGAATGCAAATGTATATCTAAGAAATTATCAAGGAAGCAATATAAGATAAAAATCAACAGCGAAGCTGCTTTTCGTCCATAATTAGAAATCTCCAGTTAAGCTATAGTACTAGTTACGAAAAAATAAAATATATGCTCAACAAATCCAACGAGTATCTTCTATGATCACTGGGTTTATGTCACTTGTAAATCTAAATCGTATGTCCAAGAAATTTTAGGATACATTAATAAAAGTTTGTGTGCCCGTAGTTCAAGTTCAACCACCATGCCAGTCTCCAAGACTCCAAGCCAACTTAAAGAAGCTTGAACACCCATCTAGTATAATTTTTATGCCAAACGCCAATCACAATCATGTCTGTATCTCCCTGCAATCCACCATACAAATTTCTCAGAAAATCTACTGCACCCGAAATTCACATGCTACAGAAAATGCTTTGAGTGTCGCCCATCACAGAATATAAAGAACACATAAACAACGAGAACGTGCAGTCCTCCTGGTAATGGTTTTACTCCTGTATATCTCTATTAGCATCTATTTCTATTACGGATCTGCATTAGAGCGTTATCCTTTGCAATAATCAGCTGATTAATCACAGAAATTCAGAGGCAAAAGGACTCAACAATCACAGACATCGTAAAGAAAACTTACTGTTCCAATGAAGAGAATCTGTGTTGTAGAACTCTCTAGACTCTACAAACCACTTCAGAGGAATGTAAAGATCCGTGATTCCGTTACCGCTCTTTACAAACCACTTCCCGGTAATGAAAAGATCAGTGACTCGATTACCAGTCTGTTTCATCTTGTTTAACAAGCCACTTCCCAGGAATGTAAAGATCCGTGACTCATAACTCAATTATCATTCTGTTACTTCCGTCTTGTTTTGCTAACCCAAAGATCGGAGAAAAGACGCGAACCCTATTACAGTATTACACCAACGAATTGTCAACAGTTGAAATACAGCATTACAGTATATATCACAAACTGATCCACCACACCATAACCAACTCATTGCTTCTACTGCTCAAGCAATGAAGGCACCATCAGGAACCCGTCTAGGCGTCTATAGACTCAACGGCAGGAGAATGCGAATTTCGATGAAGCAATGTGAGTGGTAATCTTACCCCTATGTATTTAGGGGCTTAGGGCTATTCTTCATTTTTTTATCATTATTTGAAACGGTTGTGAGACGTCAAAAATGAGAATTTGTGACGTACTCGTATTTACCACGGAGAGACGGTATCCGAATGACTTATTTAGAAAAATTCCGTGATAAATTGCATTAAACGATTGCTACTACAACTTGATAGTAAACTAATTAGGTACCAAAAATTGAGTTTGTATTTTCATATATCAACATCAAATTAATCTATAGCTAACCCTAACCCTAACCCTAACCCTAACCCTAACCCATGCAATTGCAGAAACCAATGATTGTGATTGAATATAACATAATTGAATAACTATTATTACTGTTAGCTGTAATTTCAATTTCAAAACAGTAAATTTTCAACAATTGGAGGTAAATTCAATCACAATTAAAGAGAAACCACTAAATTTAGCTATTAAACAAATGCTATGTTGCAACAATCTTTATCGAAACACAAAACATAAATATATTACGACGAGATTATCATTTATTTCGAACAAAATGCAGAAAAAGTTGAAATTAATGGACAGTTAGACCATCCACAATGGTGAAATCTCACCCATTTTCATCATACACTTTTTCAGCTTTTTTCTCTCCTATTCAGCTTCCACCTCAGCTTTCCACTCACCACAAAAATTTACCAAAAAACATCAAAAAAACACCCACATCTACAAATACTCAACTTTCATTATCTTACATACTTTACTATACCCCACACTATCCACATCAACATTCCACTAACTCTCACTTTTATTTTTTTTATACTTCATTATAAATATTTGTAATCATATTATATTTTTGAGTTTAAAATTTATTATTTTTTCCGTTATTATTGTAAATTCGAATTTCATTTTTTTACACGGTTTTTTTGAATATAAATTAACTGTATTCGTAAATATATTTATTTGTATAGACCTTACATATATTGTATCTTTAATCTCGAGTAATATTTTTAATTACGTTTTTGATTCTACGACACACATTTATTCTTAATTTAATTAAAGATAGAAAATAGTGCATTACATTAACTAAATAAAAACCAAATAAAACGTAGGCAAAGTTAACATTAAAAAAAAACATCTACTCTTCAATAATCTTTATCTTACACAATTAAAACTTAGAACAATTACTACATAAATAACTTAAAACGTAGAGCAACTAAAAATAAACACTGACACGTAAGTAAATAAACTATTGAAATAAATATAATACAACCAAATTGCATGAACTGCAAGAATAAAACTTAATTAACCAAATTGTTGCCATATATGTTCAATTAAGTCTTTTTTAAGAGCTTGATGCCTTCGTGGGTCTTGCATAACATTTCTATTTGCCACAAACTGATGTATATCTTCGATATATCCTATCTCATAGGCGGGAGCATCAACACTAAGTTCTTCATCATCATTATGATTACCAATGTACTCTTGTATATTGTCATAACCAGCGTATGACTCTCGCTCATCTTCAACAATCATATTATGCAATATGATGCAAGTTGTCATTATTTTATGAATAAATTTTTTACTCAAATAACGTGTTGGGTTACGTATAACTGCAAAGCGAGCTTGTAATACGCCAAAAGCACGTTCAACATCCTTTCTAACACTTTCTTGTTTTGTTGCAAATAACCTATCTTTGGGAGTTTGCGGAAGTCTTACCGACTGAATAAAGGTAGCCCATTTTGGGTAAATACCATCCGTTAAATAATAACCGCAATCATATTGATTGCCATTTACCATATAATTAACGCGTGGAGTAAACCCATTTAATAAGGCATCAAAAACTGGTGAACGATGTAAAACATTTAAATCATTTGCCGAACCTGGAGTACCAAAGTAGGAATGCCATATCCATAAATCTTGTGAGGCAATAGCTTCCAGAATTACCGTCGGACTTGAATTACGCCCTTGAAAGTGCCCTTGCCACGCTTTTGGGCAATTCTTCCATTTCCAATGCATACAGTCTATGCTCCCCAACATTCCTGGAAAACCTCTAGATGCTCCGATTTGAAGTAACCTTTGAGTGTCTTCTACCGTGGGAAGCCTTAAATATTCAGTTCCAAAGTGAGAAATGACTGCATCAGTAAAGTATTGGAGACACTCTCGTGCGGTTGATTCACCAACTCTTAAATACTCGTCGATCCTGTCGGCGGAGTCTCCATAACCAAGCATTCTAATTGACATAGTGCATTTTTGAAGCGAGGTAAAACTGTCCCTACCGGTTGCATCTGGCCCATCTTCAAAGTAATCATTAGCGGCCTGGACACCATTTACCACTCGCAGAAACAAAGGTCTACGCATTCTAAACCTTCGTCGAAACATCTTATCTGTGTACACCGGGTTAGGAGCGAAGTAGTCGTTGTATAGTCGTTGGTGACCATCTTCTCGGTTCCTCTCAATATACCTTCTTCTTCGTCGAGGTCGTCTCCGGGGAATTCGAGGTGGTTGAATTAGTGATTGTCGAACTTCATTAAATATAATATTTCTTAGTTGTCTTCTCTCTTCCGAACGTACTTGAAAACGCTCATCCGAGGAATAATTTGAAGACAAGGAGGAATTAAAATCATCAAAATTATCTGAATCCTCATTATTATTATTATTATTATTATTATTATTATTTGAATCCATATTATTAAAATTATATGAATTAATATTATTAAAATTATTATGATTCATATTTAAATACGAAATGTATAGAAATTAGAGAGAATAATTAGAGAAAAAAGATAAATATGAGAATAGATGTAGAGTAATAAGATATGGGAGATGAGTAATAAGTGTTGGAGTATTGTACTAGTTATAGACAATATTTTTCTATTCAAGCCGTTGGATTGATATCTCAGTTATTTGATCTTGGTCGTTGGATAAGATTGTGTGTAAAGATAAGGATAAGGATCAGATTGTGTATAAAGAGATAAAAGTTAAAGATAAGATAAGATTGTGTATAAGAGATAAAAGTTAAGATC
Organism: Heliosperma pusillum; assembly: GCA_022085475.1. Lineage (NCBI taxonomy): Eukaryota > Viridiplantae > Streptophyta > Magnoliopsida > Caryophyllales > Caryophyllaceae > Heliosperma > Heliosperma pusillum. Next base: position 62,787 of record JAIUZE010013578.1, read on the forward strand.
TTGTCAGATTGATATCTCAGTCATTGGACCTTGTTCGTTGGATAAGATTTTGTGTAAGAGATAAAAGATAAGATATTGTCAGATAAATTAATAACATAGATAACTTGAATCCATTAATAATAAACAACACCAAATAAAAAAAAACAATTAAAACTTTAAAAAAATTAAAACATAACTAAATTAAAGCGTAGACAATTAAAAACAAACACTAACACACATATAAATAAACTAGTAAACATAATTAACGACGCTTAAATGATTGCAACAACTCTTGCTTATAATCTTCAAGTTCGAGAGGCAAATGTGTTGCGGCAAGTAATTGCTGAAGCGTATTAAAATCATTTTCCTTTTTTATTCTTGCTTCTCTTTCTCGAGTAAACTCCATCCTTTCTCGATGTAACTGAATCCTCGCTTCCTCAACCTGCAGCTTACGTTGTTGAAGCTCATGCTCTTGGGAGGTTGTTTGAGTAATCATTTCCAATCTCTTATTAACTCCGGCTTGAAAATTTTCATCAACTTCGGAAGTACTACCATGAACCTTATTCTTCCCTTTGTTTCTCTTCGCAGCTTTGACACCTTCAGGTCGTTCACTAGCCACACTTTCACCATCAAGAGATATGGGTGTAGAGTACTCTTCACCCTCGAGGCGTACTCTTTTCCCGCTACTATTACTTCCATCGTTACCACCAACTTGACTTGGAGTACTATCATAACGCTCTTTAGAGTATGGAGAAATTGCTATTTTCCATTTTTCATTATTTTTCAACATATTCCAAGCATGCTCCAAAGCGAATTTACCTGGACTGTATAATTCTCTAGCCTCGGCAATAACATCGTCTTCACTCATTCCACTTCTCTTCCTCCTGGTGGCTATTTCCATGCACAAACTCCATTTCATGACTTGAGTTGAGATTCTTCGAAATCGACCATCAAGCATAGCACGAGTTCGTATCTTCAAGACACCGGGATTAGCTTCTTGGGCCTCATCGTAAAACATTTTAACCGTATTCCAAAATGCTTCCTTCGCTTGGTCCGTGCCAACTATACTATCTTCTGAAACCCTCATGAATGACGAAATTAGGGCTTCATCTTCTACTACAGGCCATAGATTAGATCTACCCGTATTTGAAGTGGGTGTTTTTCCATTTCCCGTATTAGCTTCCACTTCAGTTTCATTTGAATTGTGGTAACTTGGGGGAGTTTGTGAGGGATCTACTGTTTGATAAACGGGTTGCGGATATGTTGAAAACGGAGTACAAATAGGTCTAATTGGTTGAGAAAGAGTAGGATTAGGATGATAAGTAGTGTAATTATATGAAAATGGATAAAGTGGTTGCACTTGAGAAGGATCTTGTGGATGATGATAATTGGTATAATTAATATTATCTTCAGAAGGATGATAATTAGTATAATTAATATCACGATTCATATCATTACGATTCATATTAGAAGGATTCATATTCTTATTTATATCACGATTTATATTATTACGATTATGAGGATTCATATTTGTGTAAATAATAGATATAATACTCCGTATGTAATTTGGAGAGATATGTAGAGAGAATATAAAAGAAGAAGTGTGAGGAAATGTATTGATATTAGGCTCATTTTATAGAGGGGGAAAAAATATGAATTATGATTATTTTATTTTTTTTTTAAAAAAAAAAATTAAAGGAATTTTAGCTGAAATATTACCGTTGCATATAGCCGTTGGCAAAGAAAATAGAGTGGTTGAAGGATAGACACATGGCGCAATATTAGTGGACCATTTAAGTTGAAAAAAAAAAAAAAAAAAAAAGCAACTTTTGTACTGCAAAAGCAAAGATAGTGTCCTTTCCACGCTTCTCACCAATTTTCGGACAGTCAAAAATTTTCACGCACCAAGTGTCATTTTCCTGCCTATGTATGGTACTTTTAATCATTTAAAATATTTTCCACTCTTCATGAAAAGTGGTGAAGAGCCCATTGTGGGTGCCCTTACAGACTTACAGTACCTGAAGACGGGAGATCATTTCTGTGATTACACACCGTTAGTACGCTCTTATTTTTTATTTTTTTTTAGGAAAAATTGTTATTACCGTCTTTTATAAACATAATTTTGAAAATTACAGCCTTATATAAATATAGTGGTAAATTACACCCAACTTTTAACTTCTGATGACAAATTACAGTCAAAAATTTCACTCCGACGGAATTTTATAGCAAATTTTGAAAGTTGTCATTTAATTTCATCTTTTATGACAAAAATGCCCTTACCACAAACACTTCCTTGTTAAATATATTCTCATGTTTGAATGTTAGAGTTTTAGAGTTTTGCTCTCTTTCATTTCTCACTGTTGAAACTCTCTCACTTCTCCCTTTCTTCATCATCTCTCATTCAACTTTGTCTCTCACAATTCTGCTTCTTTTTGTTGTTAATATAAGACGTCCTTTAGCCCTAAACCCACAAGTATAGCCGTATAGTTTAATTGTTATTAATTTCATCCATATTGTTTTTATCTCATTTTTCCCCAATTTGGAAATAATTCAACACCACCACCTTCATAATCTAATAAAGTCTTCCTCCCAACAAATTCTCCAAAATGGTAAATACGCATATTGGTCATCACTTCAAAGTAAGATGGCCCTACAAACACATATTAGTGATTTAAGGTTCAGTTGGGCCAAAAAATTAACATGCAAAACTAACCTAATTACATTTAGGAAATCATTAAAATCACAATAGCATATTTCAAATAATCACAAAGATTGTTTAAAGACAAACCCTAAAATCAATTTCAAATTGATAATGGATTAAATATAAAACAAAACATATTTAGGGTAAATGTCAGATCAAAATTTAGGATTAACGCCACTAATATATGAATTCAATACAAAAGAAAATTGAATTTTGAGTGAATTATCACTTACTTTTATCCGACGAAGTCTTTGACGAGGTGTCTGTTTTTCCAGACATGCTTAGTTGCAGTAAATCACACAATGTAGAGTATGTAATTGCAGATTTGATGGAAATATTGATAGAGATTGAGTGAGGAAAGAGGTTTGGTGGGAAGATGAAATGATTTAAGAGGAAAGTTAATGAGAGAAGTGAGGAAATGGGTAAAGTAGGTCTTTCATAAAGAGAAGGGTATATCGGTCAATATTTACAAAATATGGCCGGAATCCTCATTTTGATGCAACTTTCAATGGTAATAGATAAGTTAGGTGTAATTTAAAAATATATTTATATAAGGCTGTAATTGTCAAAATCATGTTTATAAAAGGATGTAATGAACAATTTTGCCTTTTTTTTACTAATAAAAATAAAAATACTCGTATTAACCCAACTGAATTATAAACCAGGTTCTTTTCGACTTACTTTAAGCTCTCATTAAGGTTAGTTCAACTCATTGGAGACTAGTAGGTAGAGCTGACCAACATGGCGGGCTAGCCCGGCCCGGTTCAGCCCGGCCCGCGTCACCGGTCCAAAAAAAAGACGGCCCGCCAACCCGTGCCCCCAACCCGCTTCTCCACCCGGGCCGGGCCCGGTTTGGTGAAGGAATAAACCGGCCCGGTTCCCAGCCCGGCCCCTGACCCGTGAACTGCTTTAGCCCGGCCCGCCGAGACCGGCCCGGTTCAAAGTGGGCCGGCTGTTGGTCTTTAATGCTTTTTTTTTTTTTATATTTCATTTGAATTCAAAAATCAAAATGTTTTCCCCCCCAATTTTTTTCTATAAATACCCACTTCTTTTAACCTAATTTCTCACACAATCTTATCTATCTTCTTAATCTTCTAATTATTCTAAAATACATAAGTTATAACTATTCAAAAATACTCAAGTTATAATTATTAATTTATTATCATCAACTATTCAAGTTATAAATTATAAATTAGTCTCAATTCTCTCTTTAATTTCTCATAATATCTCTAATTCTATAATAACTCATAATGTCTCAAAATACAAACATTGATATTCCACTAGAAATTGATCAAGAGGAAATGGAAAGAATGTTTGAGGGTAAATACTTTGATATTCTTTTACTTCTTAATGTTTTTAATTTTATAATTTCATTTCTACATACACTAAATTACAATTAATTTGATTATATTATTAATTAAAAATATAATCAAATTAATTGATTCATATTCTAAAATTCTAAATATTTATTAATTGATATTCTAATTTGTACTACTTTATATTATTATGTTACTAATTAGTTTTTATTATTATGTTAGTATGTTACTAATTAGTTTTTTTATTATGTTTACCAACTCAAGTACCACATACCCAAGAATCTCAAACCTTTGTTGCTTCCGGTTCGACTACCAAAAATACCGGTGGTAGGAAAGGCGATATTTCATGGGTTTGGTTGTTTTACAACACTAGTTGTTGGTCCGCGCGCTCTCGCGAGCGGTCCCCCAATTCCGTCACTTAGGTTTACATGTCAACTTAAACGCTAAATTTGAATGATGAATTAAATTACATATCACACAATTTCTAATAACGCTTTGTCCTCATTGTTAAAGAAACAATATCGGTTTTGTAACAAATTTGCGAAACATGTATAATAATCTGTTTTTCTCATTTTGCAATAGTTGTTTTTCTTCCTTCTAAATAATTTATCCAACTTAATTTAAAAACTTATCACATGTGTTGAAAAATATTTCTCAGCTTTAAACTTTTAGGGTGATAGAAAGTAGACAATATACAAAGTTGTTAAAGCTCTTACATCTCTTCTTTCCACCTCCTTATCCCATTCGGTGTAGAGTTAGTGGATTATACATCAGATGTATTACCTCCATTTAAAGAGCTCAAAAACTTTATTACCTTGCTCAAAATCTTTTCTTAGCGGACAGAATTTATACATCTCGATTTTTTTTTGCGATGCTTAGAAAGTCTTATAATTTGCGATTCACAAGATTAAACACAAAAAACTTTATTAGAATACTCGCAACTTTTTAAGCCGGAAATTTCTATACAACTCAATAAGAACTTAAGTGGAATACCAGTATTTTTTTTTAGATGCGGATGAGTAAAAAAAAAAACAACCTTTGCTACGCTACTCGAAATCTGTTTTCAAAGATGAAAGAACTATACAGCTAAAAAAAATTTAATATCATACTCAAAAACTTTTTCTTAATAGATACAATTATACATAAATCTTGTTTCTTAGCGGATATAATTATACAAAATTTTCATTAAAATACTCGTAAGTCGTAAATTTTTTAAACTCAAAATTTAAAAGTTCAAAAAGTTTATTTTCATACTCATGAATTTTATACCTACGCTCAAAAGTTTATATTTTATGCTAAAAATGTATTTATTTGCTCAGAAAGTAAAAGTCTACTTTGATGTACAATCATTTTTCCCTTTGGTGTGAATAAAAGATGATACAAGTGTAATATTGTCGTTTCTATATAATCTACTCTCTTTTGTATAATCAACTGGCCTTATTCTCCATGGTGTTATTTTTTGGCTCCTTTATTTTACACGGCACGTTAATGGCCTTTTCTCTTTTGCTATCTTGCGCTCCCAGTTAGCGCTCCCAGTTATATCGATGTTGAATCTTTACTTGCTTTAACATTTGAATTCTCAAGCTCCTCGGGAAGGTTGTATCATTGTTTCCGATGTATTATTCCTGTTTCCATAAGAAGTGTTGTGTTAGTCAGTCATATTTACGAGACTATTTTTGTGAGAGATCAGTTCCAGAAAATGTATGAGTACACGAAAACATGGCTTTGATGCTATTGAAATTTTCACCCAAATTTTAAGTAACACTAAATAACCTTGCATTCTAACCAGTTGAGCTCCTTGACCAATATGAGAATTTGTGTTTTAAGGGTGATGGGGATTTATAATTCCAAAGATGAGTGTTTGATTTTTTATAGTTTAAACTCGTCTCCAAATATTTCCAAACAGTAGTGCGTTTATTGATAACTTACTACATTAGCGTCCAACCAAGAACTTACTCAACATATCTACGTAAAAA
>JAIUZE010013579.1:0-17663 GCA_022085475.1 Heliosperma pusillum
TTGGATTTTGGCTTTGAACTTTAAGAGGAAACCTCAACCCAAGTCAAGAGAAGATCATCCCAAGCCCAATTCCGTGGTGCATTGACCAAAGACTAAGGCATAGGATTCCGTGCCTAAGATGAAAAGACGGAAAATCCGACTTACACAAAAACCCGATCGGATTACCTGTTACCCGATCGGGTATTTCTGCAAGAAGACGTTACTTGGCTCTTCTTCAATCCGAGCTTAAATGGGTGGTTTAATGCTTTGACTAGGGTACGAATTTGCAAGAGGGATCAGCAGCCATGCAACCCTATAAAAGCCAATGATCATGCAATCATCCAAGCATCCAACAATTATCTAATAATCTTACTTTCATATATCATATTTACATATCGTTTAGCACACTTTCTTACAAGTTTTTATAGTTTTCTTAGTATTTATCTAGTGTTTCCTTAGCTTTTGTTATTTGGTTGGATATTTGTTCTTACTTTCATTCTTTTATACTCTTATTCCAATTCGGTAATTCTCTAATCTTGATTTACTTATGCAATTTTAATCATCATGAATTATAATCTCACTAGTATCATTTTCATAATATTGTTGTTGTTAGGAAATCAAACTAAAATTAATCTAGTAAAAACCAAAATATTATTTAGCATGTCACATTATAATTTACCTAATCATATAATCCTAAAAATTGTCATTAGAATCATTGTTAACATAATCACCATAATCACTTTAGTATTTATATTTCATAGTTTAATTTCATACATCTTTTTCTTACTAATCTACTTAATCACATAATCATATAAATTAGATTAATTCTAATATTGTAAAATTATCATTGTGTAAATAAAATAAATAGAGTTGTAATATTTGAAATGATTTACGAGTTAAATGAATTAAAAGAAGAGTAGTTACCAATTGAACCATCTAAATTGTTTCTTCCCTTGGTCGTGTCAAAATCTATAACTTTGTTTAGTGGCCATAAACAATTGTTTGTATTAGTCATTTCTATCTTTATAACGAGAGTTGGGATAGGAATTAGAACTGTCAATAGGGGTTTAGTGACTTAACCATGCTGAAAGGACGTTAGGAACCACTAAAAGGTCGGTACGAATCCGGAAGGAATATACTGCTACAAGGCCTAGACAATGATAGTAATTCTAATATTGGTATCTATGAGACTTTTAATTAGTTTTACATGTATTTCTCTTTCATTATATCAATTCGATTAAATAGTTTACTCTACCGTTTTAGATAGTTTACTTTATTGTTGCTTAGTTAGTTTACTTTATCATCTTTCCATTTTCGTTCTTAGATAGTTTTATTTTATTGTTATCTAGCTAGTTTATTTTATTGTCTTTCTATTTTCGTTCTTAGATAGTTTTATTTTATTATTATTATCTAGTTTATTAGTTTAGTTAGTTAGACTTTCAATATTGTCATTTAAATACCGTCTTTAGATAGAATTTAGTTGTCAATATTCAGATCAGAGGACTTCCCCGATCGGGTACGTGACAACCCGATCGGGTAAGTAGTCTGTTCTGGGGTTTTAATTTGCAATTTACATAATTGTTCTTTACATATCGTCATTTATATACTTGTCATTTTATTTTATGTTAATAGTTTAGACAAACAACTCAAGTGACTCGATTCTAAATGAAAACCAATCCATAGCAATTCATAAGTAACACGTACTCCCTGAGGATCGACACCCTACTTCCCTAATTACATTCCTTATGTTGTTAGCCTAGTCTGGGTAAATTATTTTTGTTTCGGGACCGCGACAGAACCGACCAAATTTTGGCGCCGTTGCCGGGGAGCACGGTTTTGTTTATTTATGAATTGTTGGTTTTTATTTCTACCATTTTTAGGTGCAACCGTACCTAATTCATTTCTAACTTTCTCTTTTGTGTTTTTCTTGTAGGTTGATAAAATGGTGCTAACTAGAGAAGATCCAAGGTACCATGTTTTTGAGCTCGCCAGTGGGATCCTTAGGGTCCATTTGACTTTGATTGCTCTCATCGAGGGTAACCAATTTAGAGGAAAACCAAACGAAAACCTGTCACACCACTTCAAACCTTTTGTGAGTTTTGTCAAAACATTATGAGGGAGGGAATCACCCAAAACAAAATTAGAGAAACACTTTTTCCTTTATCACTAAAGGGAGAAGCCAAATGGTGGTTCACCCGTCGCCTAAAGGAAGCCACAAGACCTATGCAGTGGGAAGAGATTGTCGTCGCTTTTCACCGTAGGTTCATAAGCAATTTGTCAAACCTATCAACTAAATCACAAAATGAAAGAGGGGAAGGTTCACAAACCAATGGGGGAGAGCGAAAGAAGAGTCGAGTGGAGACTTCAAATGAAGTTGACACTACAATTTCCTTAGCTTGTCCTAGTCAATCCAATGAAACCACCCCAAAGAGCACTATATATCGCCCCAAAGTTTTTCACCCATTTACCTCAATTACAACACCATGTGAACTTTGTGGTGGGATAGGGCATATACCTCAACAATGTGGGAACAAACTCACAACCTTAAACCCTTTCCACCCATGAGTTTATCAAGCTCAATCTACTCATACACCACAATACTCATCTTTTCAAAACGGTTTAGTAAATGCCAAGTTGAGAGAAGTATGTCAAGCCCAAGAATCCATGTGTTCTACCTTAGGCTCACTTACTTCAACCATCTTGTCTCTTCAAAAGAGAGTAGATGAGTTGACCCTATCAAGTTCTAGCCAAACCTCTCAAGAGAATGAAGAACCATTAGTAGTCACAATCGGTGACAAACCTTTCGAAAATCCTTTTGGGAATGGTGAGAACTCCATCAAGGATGAAGAATGAGATTGCCATGGGTGTTGGTAAAAAGGTAAATGTGGAAACTCAAGGACAAATCCAGCTACCAGTAGCTAAAATCCCTTCATAAGGCTTAAGGAGGGATAGAACAACAAAGTCTAGCATGACTCAAAAATGCGCTTGTCGGGAGGCAACTCGTCTTTTTCTTTTCTTTCTTCTTTATGCATTTTCTCTTTTACTTATTAGACAATGATTTTATTTTGGACTATTTTATTTGGACTCTATTTTTGGATTTTATGTTGTAATAGTTAGGAACATTTTCTTCGTTTTACTTGTTATTATGCATATTTCGTCAATAGATTTTCGTACTTAGAATCGGAGGACCTATTGAGACAAGACGAAGCTATCCTTGGCACAAGTTGTCAAGATTACTAAGGTTAGTAAATATGTTCAAGGACATAGCCAAAAGATAAGAGCAAGTGGCAAAGAAAAAAGACACAAAATCCGGATCAACGAACTTACCCGATCGGATCCATGTCTACCCGATCGGGTAAATGGTCTGTTTCGTGTTTTACTCTATTTTTCTATAAAACCCATTTGCTACCCTTTTGCTTGCTACCTTATACCCGTGTTCTTCAATCTCAAAGCTGAAATTTTCTCAAAACCCTTAATTCTTAGTCTATTCTTGCAAAATTTGTTCCTATAGTTCATCAAGGGCAACTACTAAACATCATCAAGTAAGTTATTTCTACTTTAGTTACTTCAATCTCTCTATATTTTTCAGAAATCCAACATGAACAAACCCTAACTCAAATTTGGGGGTTCTTGATTTTGATTGCAAAACTTGTTTAAATTGGATTTCTAATGATTCTTACATGTTATAGAGTGAATTCTAGTGATTAATTAGGATGATTACTTTGATTTGGATGTTCATTTGCTAATTAGGATACTCATCTTTACTTTATGCTAAGAGCTTTTGTTTAAGTGATAGTATGATGCTTGAATTCATGCCTTATACTATGAACTTATGATCTTATTATGATAATTAGCATTGGTACCTTAGGTAATAGCCAAACTCATGATTCAAGTATATGTTGCTCACCTAATTAACATATTGCTATGCTTATAACATCCATTTGTGCTTAAAAGATAGCATGACAATGTTTTACTAAGGTCACTATACTTGAATTTGTGCTTAAAGCTTAGTATTATAACACTTATGACTATCAAATTGTGTTTACAAATGAAGTGTTTTTAATACTAGTTATTTGTAGAAAATGGCACCTACACTAAGGAAATCAAAGAGGGCAAGAACCTCCACTCAAGGAGAGAGTAGTAGAGCACAAGAGGAAGATATTGAAATGCTTGATGCTAATGAACAACCCGGAAATCAAGGGAATGCTATGCATGATCCTAGCTTCCCGGATGTACAGTTTAGCTCACATGAGCCAATGGCAAAAATGGTGCGTACTTAAAAGCAAAGGTATGAGGGCTACAAAGTTCCTCAATGTTTCTTCTTTAAGGCATATGAAACTTCTTGAGCATGTTAAAGTGTTATTTAGGGGTCTAAGTATGACTGCTAGCATGAATTTTAGCTATGAGACTTACCCCCAATTAACCCTTGAATTTTTGAGCTCTTTCGAGTTGCATCGGTCTAGAAATAGAAACACTATGCCTCAAGTTCGGTTTCGTTTGTTCAATGATGATTATAGTATGAACTTGGAGAACTTTGCTGGTTATTTTGGTCTCACCACTGAAAACACTGTTATCTCACCTCCGGAAGGCTTTGATGTTAGCCTGCTTTGGAGTGCTATTTCGACTTACCCCGTCTCTCGTTGGGACCATGTCCCACACCAACATATACATCATCCCGCCATTAGAATCTGGCAAAGATTCATGGGATGAACCTTTTTGGGTCGTGCTGAGCCTCATTTGGTGAGACGAGTAGAGTTAGAAATGTTAGGAGGATATTTGAATGTGGATGGTGATGTACCATGGTCTGTTAGTATACCGTATCATTTTGCTGTTCAGTTGACCAAAGCTGTTAATCCCAAGAACACAGCCATTGTCTATGGGGGTCTTATCACTCACCTCGCTATGAGAGTTTGTGGCTTTAACCAAGCCACCACCGACCTTCAGGCATTGACTACACCTCCCACCGAGATGGGAAATGGGTTAGATTATGCATACTTTGTTCAGCTCAACTGGTTTCGCGCTTCTCACCCCCATATGATTTGGAGGATTGGTGGCCGTGACTCGGTCAAGTTGACCGCCGAGGTAGAGCAAATTCCATTTCTTTGGCAGCGACCTTCACTTCAAGAGGGTGAGGCTATCTTACCTCGACCTACCTACTACCTTCCTGTTGGGGATATTACTCCCATTGACCCCCCTGTTTAGCTTAGATCCAGCCGCCCTGAGGTTGGATCATCCTCTCAATCGACCCATGCTGAGGGCGATGTAGCCGCCATGTTTGAAGCTTTAACATTGTCTGTCAATAGAATTCAGTCCGACCAACAGCTTGTTTTGCACCCCATATATGACCACTTTGCTAGGCAAGGTGTGATTAGACCCGAGGGCCCCCACCCGTCTTTTTATACTTGGCCCGAGGGGAGGTATGGTGTTGCTTATGGTGCAGGTGTGCCGCGAACCGGATCGGATTACTGTGGAACCGACTATGGCGTAGAGCGGTTTGGAGGGTATGGAGGTGATTTTCCTGATCACCAGATGGAAGAGTATCAGACCTTTGGAGTCAGCAACCCAACCGGGATCTTTCCTTCTCGTGGTAGTTATCATTCTGCAGATGATACCCACTATGCAGATGCTTCTGGATCCGCACCCGAGCCACTTCCTTCTGGGAGGAGAGGCCGTGGCTGGTGGCCTTTGTGATTTGATGATGAGCTCCCCTTGTTCATACTAGCTTGGGGGAGGCTTGACATTTTGTAAGAATTTTATTTCTTTTCTTTATTTTTCCATTTTTAGTTTTCTTTTTACGCCCCTTTTCCCATTAGAATTTCATATCGTTTTTCTGTTCCATGTGCTATCAGCCGTTTTTCGGTTTGTTTATGTTATAATTGCATGCACATTGAGGACAATGTGAAGTTTTAGCTTGGGGGAGGATTTGCATTTAGGAATTGCATTTAGGATTGCATTTAGATTTTTAGTTTTCTTTTTAGTTTATTTTCTTTTAGTTTTCTTAATTTCTTTTTAGTTTTTATAGGAAAAAAATCAAAACACAAAAAAAAAAAAAAAAGATCGTTTCCATCTTGCATTTCTCATTTTATAGTTTTTATAAGCTGATGTTTCGTTTTATTATGAGGAATTATGCATTCATGGGGATGTCTTGTACACAGTAGGTAGGAAATTGCATTTGGACTTAATTAAGCTTGATCTTGACTTTGGCAAGCTACTCATATTGTAAGGTAGAGCCTCCAGTGGTCGGTACATCTGAACCCGATCCCAGTTTAAGAGTGAGTAGTTTCTCCTTATAGTCTGTGTTACATCAAAACGCATAAGTATGGTTTTTATTCCATTTTCTATAAGTATTACTGTCATGATCTACATTTTGAAGCCATTCAATCTCTTGTTCACATTTCACAAAAACACCCTTCTTTCTAGCTACATTATAACTTTGCCTACCCTTGTTGAGCTAGTAACCAACTATATGTGTAGGGGTGTTCTATGTTTTTGCGATGTTCTGATAATGCCACCATTTGGTGAGATCTTGTCTCGGGATTACTGATTCCCGGTTTTTGATGTGAAAGAGAAAAAGAAAAAAAAAAAAGAGCTTTGAAAAATTATGGAAAAAGAAAAATGAAAAAAAAATGAAAAAGAAAAGCTCGGGGGAAAAAAAAAACAAAAAAGAAAAGAAAAGAGGAAAAACGCTTCCATGAAATGAAAAGAAAGAAAATTATGGGAAGTCGTAACTTGATTCAAATGTTTAATAAGCCAATATGCTGCTTTTGGCTTTGACTTTTGTTGATGGGAATTGGTATGATTTGGATTGAGTATCCACTACACATTTGGTTATTACTAGCTTGACTTTAAGCTCCACATGACCAAAATCATTTGTCCACTTTCTTACCCAAATTTCCCAAGCCTCTTCTTTACTTTACTAAGTGCTTCTTACATTATATTTTGATCATGATTAGTTTTACTTAATGAATTTGGATTGTCTACCATATTAGACTGCGGGCACATTCTTATAAGTTGTAGATAGGTGAGTGTCACTTCAAATTTAACCCAATATTTCCTATTTTACAAAAATTTGAGGGATGAGTGTACCGTGAGAGTCCATTGTCAAAAAGATCATGCAAGAGCTGAAAAGGTCCGAAAAATATTTTCTATGCTGCGCCGTTATGTAAATCTCAACCATGTTTCGCACTTTTCTTTCGCCCTTGTTGCTGCGGGCTTATGATTCATTTACTTATTAAGAGCTTACTTTTTGAGATTTGTATGATAGATTGATCATTGTTAGCTACCCTTGTCCTAGTTATGATTGTTATATTTGCTTGAGGACAAGCAAGGGTTTAGCTTGGAAGAGTTTGATAAGTGATATTTTGTACTGATTTATCCCCCGTTTTAGCTCGATTTCTATACGATTTATGCACTATGTTAAGTGATTAACGAGCTAATATTGCTATTCTAGTTGTTTTGCGTGTTTTGACTCGTTTTATAGGAAATGAAGCGATTTTGCTATATTTTCCTACTTTATGGAGCAAAGACACTAGGATACGAGTTTTCAAGGACTTGATGATAGCCAGTTCATGATTTGATTACGATTCCGCTACATCTTTCCTCGAATGTACTCAATTTGGATTTTGGCTTTGAACTTTAAAAGAAAACTCAACCCAAGTCAAGAGAAGATTAGCCCAAGCCCAATTCCGTAAGGCATTGACCAAAGACTAAGGCATAGGATTCCGTGCCTAAGATGAAAAGACGGAAAATTCCAATTACACAAAAACCCGATCGGGTATTTCTGCAAGAAGACGTTACTTGGCTCTTCTTCAATCCGAGCTTAAATGGGTGGTTTAATGCTTTGACTAGGGTACGAATTTGCAAGAGGGATCAGCAGCCATGCATCCCTATAAAAGCCAATTATCATGCAATCATCCAAGCATCATCTTTTTATCCATCTTTTTATCCAACAATTATCTAATAATCTTACTTTCATATATCATATTTACATATCTTTTAGCACACTTTCTTACAAGTTTTTATAGTTTTCTTAGTATTTCTCTAGTGTTTGCTTAGCTTTTGTTATTTGGTTGGATATTTGTTCTTACTTTCATTCTTATATACTCTTATTCCAATTCGGTAATTCTCTAATCTTGATTTACTTATGCAATTTTAGTCATCATGAATTATAATTTCACTAGTATCATTCTCATAATATTGTTGTTATTAGGAAATCAAACTAAAATTAATCTAGTTAAAACCAAAGTATTGTGTAGCATGTCACCTTATAATTTACCTAATCAAATAATCCTAAAAATTTTCATTAGAATCATTGTTAACATAATCACCATAATCACTTTAGTATTTATATTTCATAGTTTAATTTCATACATCTTTTTCTTGCTAATCTACTTAATCACATAATCACATAAATTAGATTAATTCTAATATTGTAAAATTATCATTGTGTATATAAAATAAATAGAGTTGTAATATTTGAAATGATTTACGAGTTAAATGAATTAAAAGAAGAGTAGTTACCAATTGAACCATCTAAATTGTTTCTTCCTTTGGTCGTGTCAAAATCTATAACTTTGTTTAGTGGCCATAAACAATTGTTTGTATTAGTCATTTCTATCTTTATAACGAGAGTTGGGATAGGAATTAGGACTGTCAATAGGGGTTTAGTGACTTAACCATGCTGAAAGGACGTTAGGAACCACTAAAAGGTCGGTACGAATCCGGAAGGAATATACCGCTACAAGGCCTAGACAATGATAGTAATTCTAATATTGGTATCTATGAGACTTTTAATTAGTTTTACATGTATTTCTCTTTCATTATATCAATTTCGATTAAATAGTTTACTCTACCGTTTTAGATAGTTTACTTTATTGTTGCTTAGTTAGTTTACTTTATCATCTTTCCATTTTCGTTCTTAGATAGTTTTATTTTATTGTTATCTAGCTAGTTTATTTTATTGTCTTTCTATTTTCGTTCTTAGATAGTTTTATTTTATTATTATTATCTAGTTTATTAGTTTAGTTAGTTAGACTTTCAATATTGTCATTTAAATACCGTCTTTAGATAGAATTTAGTTTTCAATATTCAGATCAGAGGACTTCCCCGATCGGGTACGTGACAACCCGATCGGGTAAGTAGTCTGTTCTGGGTTTTTAATTTGCAATTTACATAATTGTTCTTTACATATCGTCATTTATATACTTGTCATTTTATTTTATGTTAATAGTTTAGACAAACAACTCAAGTGACTCGATTCTAAATGAAAACCAATCCATAGCAATTCATAAGTAACACGTACTCCCTGAGGATCGACACCCTACTTCCCTAATTATATTCCTTATGTTGTTAGCCTAGTCTGGGTAAATTATTTTTGTTTCGGGACCGCGACATAACCGATCACTTGCGATAACAATGGTCATGATCCAAGCCCCTCCTATTTCCCAAATACACATACTTATGAGAACACTTCAAGTATTCAGACTCGATATCCTCCCCACACAATGGACATGCCTCTTTACCATGCACCGTATGCCCAGAAAGGTCGCCATAAGCCGGATAGTCGGTTATTGTACACAATAACATCGCTCTCAAATTGAAAGTTTCATTCCTATATGCATCAAATACTTCTATCCCACTATCCCACAAAATTCGCAAATCATCTAAAAGAGGTTCCAAATAGACATCTATATTATTTCCAGGTTGTTTAGGGCCGGAAATTAACAACGACAACATCAAGAACTTTCTTTTCATGCACACATATGGAGGTAAGTTATATATTGCCAACACTACTGGCCAAGTACTATGTTGGGTACTCATGTTTCCATGTGAGTTCATTCCATCAGTGGATAGCGCTAGACGTAAGTTTATAGGTTCAATGCCGAACTCGGGATACTTAGCATCGAACGATTTCCATTGCATACCATCTGTCGGGTGTCTTAGCTTCCCATCATTTATTCTTCCAGTTTCATGCCAAGTTAACATTTTTGAATCATTGCTATTCGCAAACATCCTTATGAATCTTGGTATCACTGGAAAATACCATAACACCTTAGCCGGGATCCCTTCCTTATCCTTATAACGCCACACAAAACAAATCGGACAATTGGTTAAGTTTTGATATAATTTTCGATACAATACGCAGTCATTTGGACATGCATGTATTTTCTCATATTTCATACCCACCCATCTAATTAGTTTTTTAGCCTCATATGTCTTAACGGGAAGAACATCAGCATCTGGAAGCATGTCGTTTATCAAGGCTAATAAACTAGTGAAACACGTGTCACTAACCCCATTTGCCCCCTTGATAATATACAACTTCACCACACCCGACATCTTTGTGTACTTACAACCAGGGTACAGAGGCGCTTCAGACTCACACAACTTCTCATACATGTTGTCAAGGTCATCCAAATTAATGTTGTTATCTTCAAAAGCATTTGATTCATCATCTTTTTCTTCATTATCTGTAGACCCAACATTCAACTCGTCTGCTTCCAACTCAACATACTCGGCAAACTCGGGATCATCAGTTATCCTTTCGTATACCTCAAGATCATCTTCTTCAAAGTTATTCTCTTCCTCTAATGATTCCCCATGAAAAATCCAACGGGTATAGGATCGACTAAAACTATACTTTTCTAGGTGAATTTTAACGTCCGGAATAGCCATATACCTTATATTACCACATCTTTCACAAGGGCATGGAATACTAGAAGAACCATTCAAATTGTTCGCAACGACTTCATAAAATTCAGCTAAACTATCCTTATAGTTTGGGTCACTCATATTCGCAGCATTCATCCAAGTTCGAGTCATTTATCTACATTCGTAGTATATATAGTAAGCCAAGTAATTCAGAAAATCCAACTAATTAAAACTAATTCAATAATAAGCCAACTAATTCAGAAAATGCAATGTATAAGGCAACTAATTCACAAATAAACGAAATTCAGGAAATCAATAAAGCAAAATTATTAGAATACCTGATTAATAAGAAATAGCAGACGGAGATGATGACAAAGAGACGATCAGGGAGTATGTCTTAGTGTTTGTGGTTTTGTGTTGCAGTATAATCGCTTTGTGTTTGTATTTTTGTGTTGCAGTACAGTATTATTAGTTTTGTGTGTTTTTTTCATCTTTATTAACAAATATTGACAACGGTTATTATTCATAGTCAACCGTTGTTATTAGTTTACTTATTTACAACGGTTAACAAAGTTATACCCGTTGTTACAACTAACAACAACGTACAACAAAATCATATCCGTTGTTATTAACTTACGCCAAATTTTGCGCCAAATTAATAACACATTATAACAACGGGTTTGTTCGTGCCCGTTGTTATTACTTTTCCTTATTTTGCGCCAAATTAATAACAACGGATATAGATTAAACTATTGTTATTAGTTTATTTATTTACAACGGTTATTTTAGTTCACCCCGTTGTTAAAACTAATAACAACGTGCGAAAAATCAATACCGTTGTTATTAGGTTTAATAAAATTCCGCGGAAAAATAATGACGCAGCAGGAACTGCGCCTCTTCCTAGAGTCGCATGGCCTGCTGCGCCTCTTCCATAGCTCTGTTTTCCTATTTCCGGAATATTTTCTAGATTTCTTTCCGTGTTCGAGTTATTCCAAAACTCTTCGGATTTCTCCCTATATAAGGAGAGGTTCGTGCACACTTTTGAGACACGCGAGTGTTCCGCCCCTTCTTTTCTCCCTCTTTGCATTCTAGACCTTGCTCTAAGCATTTTGACAACTACGTTCTTGATCAATCGACCACGTAACCTTAGATCCTTCTGGGTTCCCGTCACGTTATTGCATTGACCTACCAATTTGACCAACTCAATAATAATCAATCTTTTAATCAATCGATCCTCTTACTAGGGCACTTTCTTTACATTCGAGTTGAGCTATCGCTAAATCGTAACTTTAGTTCATTTCTTGTTTCGTCAACATAGAAGTCTGAGGGCGATTAAATCCATCTTTGTATTATATTGTATTTATTTCATCTAATGTAAGATTCATGTCAGATTTATGCTCAAACCCCTTTCAAAACCTTTATTAGTTTTTATTATTTCTTATAAATCATCTTTTATCATAATTTATTTAGATAGTTTGTCTTGGTTTTGATCCCTAATAATCAATATTAGTGGGTTTTCGTCATCTATCAAATTGTGTTTTTAGAGGTTAGATTTGTTCATATCAAATCTCTAGATTCGTCTTTGATGTAATTAGTGTAATTTAACTCATTAAATCACTTAGATTTGACTTATAGATCATTAATAATCCGTAAATACACAAACAAAATACTAAATGATTGCGATTCTGGCTTCACAGCCAGAACCCAACTCAGGAACAGACGCACAGAGTGTTGCGCCTCTTCCAGAGGACGCACCTTCTGTTGCGCCTGTTCCGGGCTGGTTTCTGTCTCTGATCTTCTTGATTCGCTCCGACGTAGCTTAATTGCCTAATTAATCAACTATTAACTCCTAATATCACCGTTAGTCTGTCTTTATATAATGTTATTATTTTCTTTCTTTTCTTTAAGTCTTCTTTTGGGGTATATTTCCGACATAGATCCCGTATTCATTGTAACCAATTGTAATATTTATTTTATAGTTCTATTTAATCATTGTATTCTATGATTCTTTGGATGATTTAGGCTTGGTGTCTTTGAGTTAGCCCGCCCCTTGTGCTGTCACTAAGAAGGGAGCCGGCGCCAAGCTAGCCAGTCCACTCACATCACACGCGCCTTCTCCCGCCAAAACACAAACATTCCCAGAGGTCTTTTCGCGGAACCGTTAACTGCTGGCTCACTCCGGCCTCAGGACCATAGAAGGGACGAGAGAGCTGGCATAAGACCTGTCAACCACTAGCCTTCGTGTGCAATCAGCCTTAAATCCAAATTTGACGCAATTGACTGCTAAATTACATGTTCAACCGACATAGTCTAAGTTCACATGTTAGGCTTAAAACGTGGTTGTTGCATTGCATGCATATAACTGACAACACATTGATAACATAATAGTTTCCCTAACCATTAGTAGAGGCCTCTATTGTGGCGGGCGGGATTAGGTATTCGATTAAAGAGTTTCCTAATACGTACCCTCACCCCTTACTCTAGATCTCTGTGAACATCCGTGTTCATTGGCATCCACGAGAGTCATTCTCGACATAGAATGCTAAGGGTAACGAGTTCTTAGTGTTCATGTCATTCCTTTGTGTCTTGACATGACATAAAGTATTCGAACGATTCCAACTTCCCACAAAAGTTGGTGGCGACTCCACAAATTCGTGTTTTCACGCTTGTCCCTCGTTTCTTCATCCGTGGTATCCCGTGTATCATAGTTTGGAAAGGATTATGAAACCCGTGTATCACAGTTTGGCGACTCCACTGGGGTCTTAGCTACAAAATGAAGTTGGCACCACCACCATATCAGGTCTGTAGCTTGATCTATGGCTTTTATAAAACAGCCCCTACAGAAGGGTCTAATGCAACATTCAGCCTGACCCCCCTTACCAAAAGGTCCATAACTGAAGATTGGAGAACGAGCTTTGAGTGATTCCAAATGGAGGAAGACGCTAACTCATTTAGCTTTAGAATGGCACCTTGAGATACTTCTAAATCATCCTAAAGAGAAAGTTAAGGCATGTGAAAAATGGTTCTGGCTAGGGTATGTTTGTTGGGCATCTGATGAAAACCAATCAGCACTCCAGGTTGAATAACTCAAAATCTACTAAATGTCTAGGGGTGATTATTGTTTGAGGAGAAATATAGCATCCATACCTTCCAAGTTAGATATCATGGAGATTCAAATTCATCCTGAGCAGAGAGTTATGAGTGTTACAATATATAATCAAATGAGTCCAAGTTCTATCTGGCCCGGTTCAGGTGGAATATCAAAGAACAATGTCTAAGGCGACCGCTAACATGAATTAAGTGATTCCAAGGCCTAATAATCTTAGTTTAAGGCCTTAGGACGATAAAAGTTCTGGAGAGTTTTTGCTAATTCACAATAAAAGAGCAGGTTTAGCTAAGTACCAAAAAATACGTCTAGGTAGAACCAATTCAGCACAACCATGAACCAAGGCTGTTTTGAAAGCTATTTTTGGCTAGGAAAGACAAGGGCACGACTTGAAAGTCATCCTAACCTTTTGTACTTGAGGATGGTAGATGCCAAGCTCAAGCTCCAAGGTCTTACACATCTTAATTGACCTTCTACAAGAAGACAAAGAAGAGCAGCTGATAAGCATTTAATTAGACACATTTTTCCTCTCATTTTCGTCCCCATTTTCGTCCGTTTACACGGATTTGCGTGCCCTTGATTGCATTTTGCTTCCCGATTTCCCGTGCTATGAATGTCGATCTTAATTTGTAGGAATTAAGGCGGAAATGAAGAAATCGGAGCATAAAGGTCTTGCATGAGTCGGGATTCGGAGATGAGATGAAGAATTGAGGAAAGCAAGTGTCAGGTGGCGCAGGCCAGCCAACCGACCGGCGGCCGGCCACCCGGCACAGACCACGCACTCACAAAGGAAAGAAAAAGAGAAGGAGAAGAGATGGCTCAGGTAGCGGCGGCCGGTCATCCGGCGGCCGGTCAGCTACCCGGCTGGCACTACATTAGAAAACATCCGAGAGTCCTAAATGTGTTCCAGGCCGGTCGGTGGCCGGCGGCCGGGCACCCGGCCGGGACCCCTTTTACCATACTTAGAAGAATTTTGAAGACGAGAAAAATGAAGACACTGATGTGCTCCAGGCCAATCAGAGGGCCGGCGGCCGGTCGACCGGCCAGGAACACAACTCCGCAAATTCGCCCCCTCTTCTATTTTCTTTCTTAATTTTCGAGATACCAATATATACCCTCCCCCTTATTTTTGTAAGCAGTTTTTTTGGCATGAACACTTAGCACAAAACCCTAGATAATTTGTAACCTCTATTACTGACTAATTACTCTCCTAATCGTTCCTTAATTAAGTTTAATTTCTCAATTCAAGTTAGTAGATCTAGTCTTTCTTAGTAGAACTATCATAGTTTTGGGTTTGTATTGAAGATTTTGGGTGAAGACATTGTCCCTATTCATTAATACAAGCTTTGTTGGTGTAAATTTCTCATCTTTTTGTTGTTTATGCAATCTATTTCATTTCTAGTTAATTAATTGTCATTTTGATTGTTAGAATTAATCATTTCCATAGCATGATGTTCATTTCATTATTCCTTGCCTTTAGTTGTTTGATTTCCTATAATATGAGTGAGTAGTTTCCCTCTAGGGTTTAGGGGGAGCCTAAGGGAGGATTATGTGGGATAATTAGTTGGGTAATTAGTAAACTTGTGGTAATAATTTGAGTATTACCCATATGCACACTAGGTGTTTGATGAATTGTGTAAACGAAAGTTACCCACTTTATCAAGTATCGTTTGATTATCTCTTAAGCGACGGTGGTAGAGATGATTAGACTAGTGTTTATATGAGTGATTTGAGACAAATGCGATGACTTTGTTGAAGATTATTAATTGTCGAGACATTAGCAATTAATTCTACTCGAATTTATTACCCTTTTGTTAATTACTCGACTAACCCATTAATCCCCCTAAGGTGAACCCTTTACCTTAGTTTTTCCCTTAATTGTCTTTACCTTGTTATTTAGCGATTACTTGCTTTTTCTAGTTCTTAGTTGATCTTCTCACCCAACCTTTGTTAGGCTAGAATAGGACTCGATCGAACTTGTAGTTGACCCCTCCATCCTCGTGGATTCGACCCCTTTATACTACTTATATAGGGTTTATTTTTGATGTTTGCATTGACGACGAAACATTCATCAAATGGCGCCGTTGCCGGGGATGGCGTAAGGAAACTCGTAGTTTGTTTTGTGTCTTAGATTTAGCCAAGTTACTTGTTGTTTTTGTTGGTGTTTAGTTGTTAGATTATTTGTAGAGTGCCTTGCATGATTGTCTTTCCCTAGTGTGCCCAAAAACACACTAGGAGTCTAACTTGTTTTTGAGTTGCTTTGAGTGCATGCCTAGAGGTGAAGGGTTGTTCTTGAGCCATCCGGAGCCCGAAAGGTTGTTTAGGACTCTCCGAGCTAATACACTTGCTCGGGTTAGAACTTCAAGAACGGTTAGCCGTCAACAAGCCAATACTTCTATCGCTTCTACATCCACTCCAACAACCGATAACCCACAAAACGACACCATTGAACCCATATTCGAAAACCCCTTCTACAATACAATTCAAAACACCCCACCAATTTCACCACCTACAACACCTCAACAACAAAATCAACCACAAATGACGACTTTACGTGACCGTAACCGACCCAACCATGATGATACCCAATCTCCTATCAATTTCGGTGTCTTGGCCCCAAATAACTTTGAGATTCACCCGGCTCAAATGAGTTCAATTGAGCGGGATAGCTTTGGAGGCCTTCCCGATAAGGATGCTCATGCCCACTTGAGGAAATTCAAAAGTAGAGTGGCAATCATGAAGAGGAATGGCGTGCCCGAGGAAACCCTTTGTCTAATGTTGTTCCCATTTTCTCTTAAAGACCGGGCGGAGAGTGGTTGAATAACCATGCTCCAAACACTTTTACTACTTGGGATGCCTTAGCTAAGGAGTTTTTAAGCAAGTACTACCCCGCCTCCAAAACGGCGATGCTAAGAAATGAGATAACAACCTTCCAACAAGAGGATGGAGAATCCTTGGGAGAGGCATGGGATCGATTCATTGATCTACTTGTCCGTTGCCCTCATCATGGCATAGCGGATTGGTATGTCACTCAAACATTCTATCAAACTCTTCTCCCTCAAACCAAGGCTATGGTGAATGCTTCCGCGGGGGGAAGTTTCGATCATTTGAATGACCAACAAGGGGCGGCATTGATTAAAAAAATGGTTGAGTCGGAATCTAGCTATGGAACTAGAGGAAATAGCTTGAGGAGGAGTTCTAAATACCCAAGTGAGAACTTTTCAAATGCGGATACCAATGCCAAGATTGATTTGCTCACACAAACTTTTACTAAGGGTTTTGCCGAGCTTCAAAAGGCTCAAAATCAAAGTCAAGGCCATCATGTGAATGAAGCTAGTGGGTCTTATGCACCTCCTATGGTGGAAGCTTATCAAACCCCTACTTGTGAAATTTGCAATGGGTATGGACACACCTTTGAAGTTTGTGGGAATAATGTATCTTATAACAATGAAGGAGGAAATGACTATCAACATGTGAATGCATTCCAAGGGATTAACAACAACCCACGGCCCTCAAGGCCTCAATTCCAAAACCAAGGAGCTTACAACCCAAATTCCAATTTCTATCATCCGGGTTCGAAGAGTCACCCAAACATGAGCTGCAAAAGCCAAAATGTGTTAAATCCTCAACACACACAAGCTCAAACTTCCAACCCTCCGGGTTTTTCTCAACCTAGAGGGGGAGGTCAATTTTCAAGAGGAAACTACAATAATCAATTCAACAACTCTCAACAAGGCCAAGGATCCAACCAATTCCAAAACCAAAACTTCAATGATCAAGGTTACAATACCCATGGTAACTTTCAAAACCAAGGTAATTGGAATCAAGGTCAAGGAAATTGGAACCAAAACCAAGGGAACCCAAACTTCAACAACCAAGGCCAAGGTAATTTTTACCAAGGCAACCAAAACAATCAAGCAAGTCAAGG
>JAIUZE010013580.1:0-19651 GCA_022085475.1 Heliosperma pusillum
GGATTGAGTATACATCACAACGTATATAATTGATCCCGCAGCGGAAGCAAAAGGAATCAATTATCATGTGTTCAACTTCCTTGAACTAGCCAAAAATCTTATCAATATAATAATTTTGACTCAACGCTAATATCCTTTTAGATTTATCTCCATAAATCTAGATATCTAAGAGATGTATTCTACTTCTCCAAAATCTTCCATCATCTAAAATGATCAATATGTCTCCATATATAAGACTGATGAACACCATATTACTCCCACTAAACTTCATGTATCAACATAATTCCTCGAGATATAGAGAAATATTAGTGACACACTAATTCCAACTCTTTAGTGCTTACTTAAGACATCCTCTTAAGATTGCAAAATTAACTTAGGATAATTAGGATCTACGAACCCACATGTGGATATAAAATATTCTACCTCTTCTAGAATCGTATTCAAGAAGGTGGTTCTTGAGATCCAATTGTCATCATACTATTATGAAATGCTGTAATTGCTAAGTATATTCGAATGGATCGAAGAATTAAGGTTGGTGCAATACTCGTTGCCTACCAATTTATTTTTGAAAACATTTTAATGTTCATCCATGCAAATTTCGATCTTAAAAATCAATTTACATTGAAGAGGTCGTACTTCTTCAAGTAAAATTTACCAGGTCACATACCTGACCATCACGCATGGAATCCATTACGAATCGCATGACTCTAAGCCATAGCAAGAAGTTAGAACTAGAAACAGTCTTTTATAAGTCACATATTAGAATTCATCACTATTAAAGAGTGATAAAATTCCACCTGACCTTTTAGGTTCCGAAGAAACAACTACTGAACAAGCAATGAGGAAACTTTTTCCGGACCATATGCTCAGTGTGTGGCTCTTGAAACATTTTCTCCCACTCTGTCTTATCAAGAAATAATCGTATTTTTATTGAAAGAAAGCATCACGAGCCACATATGCTTTGTTCTCGTGGTTAACGTAGGATTATTGAGCACTTGTTTCATACGGATAACTTACAAATTAGGTACGCTACCTATCCATATCGTATATGAAATAAAATCCGACTGTTTTAAATGTGCTTAGATATGGTGGGAAAAGAAATAGCAGACAAAATAATCAAATCCCAAGGTTAGTCAAGTGGCTCAGTTTGACTTGACAAATACAAAATCATATTGTGTGTTAGAGAAGTTAACTGGTGAACCATTTCACAATACTTTTGGTGAAAATCAAAGTCATTACTTAGATATTTCTTTTACGATTTGGTCGTAAGTCCTTGATCTAATACTCCTGGTGGTTAACTACTTCACATTGAAGCTCTTTGAACTTTTCAAATATTTCACTTAGCACCTCATTAAGTAGAATTAAATACAATATCTACTTAAGTCGTCGGTAAATAAAGTGAAGTAGTCATTACCATCTCTGGTTGTGTTTGTTATTGGACCACACATATTCTTATTTAATATGGCCAATAACTCACTAGTTCGATTTCCTTTTCAATTAAAAGGGCACGAATCATCTTGCCTTGAATACAAGATTCGCACACACCATAAGATTCAAAATCAAATGTTTTAGGTATACTAGTCAATACTAGCCTTTTAATTTGCTACACAGTCCAGAATCAAGATTAGATCTGGGTCACCAATTTTGAGCCTTTTTCAATCTATATGACAAGTAATTTCTAGTTTTAGGTCAAGAATATAATTACCTTTGATTGGTATGGGATAACCATTGACCAAGTATAGGCATAAAAAGATACAACGCTTGTTCCATTATAAAAAGTAAAACACTTGTGTAGTACACTAAAGTGGATACTATATTCTTTATTTAGAGGTCATGTATATAATAACGTTTATTAAAATATACCTCTAAATCCAAAACTAGATTGATCACATTATAACTTTTATATGTCTCTATAGAAATAAAACTACAATAGTTATATTTCCCTTGTAGGTCGACATTTAATCATGGTTAGTCGTCGCACGAATCATTATTATATGCATTGAATACATCGATGAAAACCATAATGGGTATCTAATACCCAAAACTTGCATTTTAGCAAAATAAATGTCGATCATATAGATATTGTGGGTGAAAATAGTACACCCAATTTCTAACTCTTAAGAAAACTTGGGGCAAATTCGTTTTTAGTGTCTTACACTGTAAAATAGAATCATTAAAAGTTGGGTTCGACACCTTGCTTGGGTTTTGACTTTACTATTCAAAATAGCCTTGTCTTTTTCCCTTGCCTTGTGCCAACATCGTACCAACCTACTCTTGAACCTCGTCATATTCTCAACAATCAAGAATAAAACATCTTTCCCATTCACTTTCATGAACCGCTATTTAGACCAATAGATTAGAAATATAATGAAGACTTTTCTTCATTTTATTCATGGTTTTACCTTCAAAAGAATAAACCTTTTATGAAGTGACTACGGTATTTGGTTATTCACGATTTTAAATAAATCGATTAACCTAGTCATCCCAACTGATTTGGCCTCTTTTGAGGTAAGCCTCGATAAGGAGCATTATGACGACATACCAAAAATTACAAATATTTTCTTTGGAGCAAAAAGATTGATGTACCATTGTTATAAGAAGACGTCACAAAAATTCAAAACGTTTTTGACTAAGTGTGACTTATTTGAATACTCTTCATAAGAGACATTTGCAATGGTGAATATGAGGATCAAAAAGAAAAAATTCATTTTGTCACTAGCTACGGTGGTTTAAACGGAGATCGCAATCAAAATGGTACCGTATAAATTAATGGAAACTCTTTTCCACGATTGAACGGATTTACAAGCTTGTAGAAGGATAAATATTTGTCATTGCGCGAATAAAATCAACGGAAAATAAACATTCATTGCTTATATATAATTTACTTGTAAAACAATTTTAAACAAGTCACTCATATAATGACCCCTCACGAAATTATATAAGTGATTCCAAGCCCCATCTTTAACAAAATAGTCATCGTATGCTATACCTTTATCTAAGACTGGTAAGTCAATACTTGACTATAATACCCTTAGAACTCTTGGTTGACGGATTTCAACTAATCCATCTCCTAGTCCCAGATCACGCTTATCTCGTTGAGTCCATCCAATTTTATC
This sequence comes from Heliosperma pusillum, assembly GCA_022085475.1. Classification (NCBI taxonomy): domain Eukaryota; kingdom Viridiplantae; phylum Streptophyta; class Magnoliopsida; order Caryophyllales; family Caryophyllaceae; genus Heliosperma; species Heliosperma pusillum. The sequence continues at coordinate 3,117 of JAIUZE010013580.1, forward strand.
TTGTGATCGATCACCCTACTTACCGGAGGTAAAAAGGGGAGCGCCACGATCGGGTAGCCCAATGAACACGGTATTCATAGGTGTTACTAATTGGTAAGGCTAATCTCAATTTTTTAAGTCATGTGAGAGGTCTTGTCAATTTAGTCATTAATTCCCTATAAGTGAACTAAATCGGTGAATTTTGAATAACTTTGAATTGACAATCGAGAAATAAAAATGCATGTTGGCGATTTTGGCATGAGCGGAAAAATATAAAGCAAGCAAACAATAAATCCTAGTATGGCCACCTAGCTAATCCAATTAACTAGACGATTACAAAATCGGAAACCAACTCCTTGGCCCCTTGCCTCTTCACGGTACATGCTCCAAAAAGGCACCGTCTTTTGGAACACCGACTTCGTAAACTTCGGCTTCATAATATTAATTCCAAAAGATACAAATACAATCCTATTATACTTTGACTAGAAACGAAGATTAAATTCTTACACACGGCGATAACGAGAATCGCAAATAAATTCGATACAAAAAACCGAAGACGGTATTTCCCTTACATTACGGGTAATACCAATTAAAATATCTAGGCCATACTAGTACAAAAAATATGCATTCAAATTTAAACAGAAGAACATGCATCATTCAACAAAAAACATAATAACATGCTTTACAATCATACCAAACCTCGGCCCTGAACACTTATCATTCATTACAATGCTCATTCAGCTTTCAGCTCTGTTTTTAATGGATTTCATATCGATTTTTAAAAAACCATTAAAAATCATATCAACCTTAATCTATTAAGCTCCAACTAATTATGTGAAACTGGTTTGGAGACGACCTCAAAACTAGTCTCCCACTAACTTTGTATGTATGTTATTAGTTTGCGAATTGATCGATTTGCTAAATATAGAGTTAATCATAACATTATGAAATAAACCCAAAATAAAATATAAAAGCCTCATAACAATTTGAAACGCAAAGAATTTTGTAGTTAGCATGTCTAAACATTTACAGGAAACTAAAGCTGCTCCAACAAGAAACAAGAAAATTTTCCCAAAAATTTTGAATTAATTTTATGAACAAATAGCTTTAAATTTATCAGTTTTATCAAATAAAAACCAAAAAATATAGTAAAATAGTGAAAAAAATTACAAAATTTCACCAAGATGATATAAATCAGATTATAAAATGTACCAAAAATTTTCAAGACCAGAAAAGAACGTTTCAAGTTTATGAACATAATAATCTCACTTTTATTGACTTTTATCTCATAAAACTCAATAATTATGCAAAACTTAATTAAAAGTCACGAAATTTTACATACAGTATGTGCAACATGGATGTGAGATTATATAAAACTTTCATGGCCAGAATCAACATGAAACTATTTTTAGTTAACTTTTAACATAAACAATGCATATTAACATGATTTAAAGGCCATAAATCTAAATAAATAGAAAATTAATCCCTAAAATCACCAAATTTGACCACAACCATTTTGAGGTCAGTAGATATGCATGCAAATCAAAAAATTTGTGCAAACCAATTTTTAACACAAATTTTCAATTTTACCCAAGTTATCGTATAACTCGATTTTAATGCTTAAAATCAACATGCATGTAACAATTGAGCTCTGATACCACATGAAAGTCCTAGACCTCTAATTAGACTCCTCTATTTATTTCATTAAATTACATTAACTTAATGATTTAGGATCTAGTTATCATGCATGCAAAAATAAAAGCATAAATATAAAGATAAGATGAAATTTCCTTACAATGGGAATTTTCGGCCAAAATGGGGCACAATAAGAACTCCTTCTTATTGTTCTTGAGCATGTAATTAGTGGATGATCCTCCATAAAACAACCTCCAAAGTAGAAGGTCTCCTTCTTGTTGCACCCAAGATTAAACCCAAATAATCTTAGCTTATTATTAACTAGATAATAAGTAAGATAAATACTACTAATATTATTGTATTACTACACTAGTAATATGTAGAGAATATTAGTGTATTTAGAGAGTTAGAGAGAAGAGATTTTTTAGAGAGAAGTGTAAAAATAAGCAAGAACCAAGTAAATCAAAAATGAACAACCATTGTCTATTTTAAGGACACAATGGCCGGACCTCTTATGTCCATGTGGCCTTTGATTTTTGCTATTTAATTCACATGCAATTGTAGTAGAGTATGGTAGTGTATGTAATGATTTGGAATGCATGATATGTCATTATCATAAGGTTGCTTGTTTGCATAAACAAGAACAATTATCATCACTACTACTACTACCATGACCGGCCACACATGGCTCAAAATGGTCCATTTTGATTTTTGATATTTGTCCCACAAATACTAATTAATCATATGCTTAATTATCTTGTATAATTAAGTGTTAATTTGATCATATAACAATTATATGACTCAAATATATACTTAAATTTTAAGTGATATTTTACCATTATATCAATATATAATGGGTCCTACAATGCCCAGTTATTTTATTTTACAACTCTTTGTAAATATAATTAAGTATTTACCTCAACCTCAAAATATATGCATAACCTCAACTAATTTAATGAATTAACGATTAATCACTAAATTATACTTCCTCCATTCAACTCCACTCTACCACTTTCATTTTTCCACACTATTCATGAGTCGGCATCTAATTGCAATTTTCTCTCAATATATAAGTGAAAATATATTCATGTGTGATCTTGTTTGATTCGTCTTTACGAGTACATTATTAATATCCAACTTTTATAATTTTGCAAACACGTAGCTAACGATATTTACCGCGTAAAACACGTCTCGGCAAACGTGAAAAAATAATTTGGTAGAGTGGAGTTGAATGGAGGAAGTATCTTATTTAATCGAATTAAAATAAGACGTAAAATTTATTCAGTCAGTTATCATATAATTGACTAATAAACTTAAGTGGAATGATTTCCTAACTCAATTTCCAATTAATAACTCTCGTAACTAAACGTACATATCAAATATATGTAATGCCCTAATTAAACTGTATCGTATACAAATAATTAGTATTCTATTTGGGTCTCTTCCTATAGGTGTGACCTAAAGGGATTAGTTGATCACCGCCGTCATACGACAATAACGTCAAACTCTAGTCAGCTGAGCGTTACCGATTTACGTTAATCAACTGACGTGGAGTATCAAAATATACTAATCATGCCACGTATATTCCAAATGAGATTCATTATATAAATGCACTATTGTGGAGGACACTTACTCCAACACATTCAACTTCAGGAAATCTGAACTGATCCCAGAATTCATCAGAATTGGGTCAACTTCAATAACTCATATCTTGAGTTCTACATGGTGGGAATTTGATTTCTTTATATTGGTGGATTCCTGAAAGAGTCCTCTTTCATATGGAATTGTAATCATCAAGTTTCATCGAGTAGATTATTTACAGGAGACCTTCAAAGACTGTCATGCAGGAATGCTATTCAGTTTTCTGAAATGGTCTGTCAGCACTAATGTTTGAATAACTCAAGATTTATTAACTGTTTGAGGCTGATTTCTTATTGATAGTAAAGCTAACTCCTTTAACTTTCTTTTGATACCTGAATGGATCTCTAGTTCATCCTAAGGCAGAAGTTATGGCATCTGCAAGATAGGGCTGAATCATGCTCCCTATGCTGAACTTCAGAACAAGCCTGTCACTACTCAAAATTGCATAACTCAAGATTTGTGCAACATTTTAGGATGATTATTTTTGGAAATGATAGATAACCCAATTAGCTTTCATTTGACATGTGGTGGGCATTTTTATTCAAGGTGAGCTATGAGATATGAGTTTTTGAAGTTCATGCTGATATACAGGAAAACTGTAGGATATTCAGAATTGACTTGTTGTCACTCAAACCCAAATATCTGGAGCTCCAGGGTACCTATATGATTGATTCATTTTGAAGGTGAAAGCTAACACCTTTAGCTTTCATTTGAATCACCATGGGCATTTTTAATCCATCTGAGCTGGGAGATATGATTTTTCAAAGTTTCTGCTGCTGCACAAGAAGACTGATGAGCATTCACTTCTGACCTGTACTTACTTAAAGGCTTATAACTGAAGTTCCAGGAACTGTTTTTGCATGATTCCAAATGGATAAGGAATCTAAGTCATATAGATTCAATTTGGATACTCATGGGTCTCCTAATTCTATCTGTGCAGAAAATGAGAGCATCTGAAAGATGCCTCTGGATTCTGGAATGCTACTGCACAGTTGTCAATGACCTGCTAGTATTCAAACCTTTTTATCTAAAGTTCAAGACATGATTTGGGGTTGCTTCTTTTTTTACTTCAAAGATAACATCTCTAGCTTTAAAATGAGATATCATTAGCCTTGTAATTCATCCTGAGCTAAGAATTGTGAAGCCTGCAAGACATGTCTGATTTCAAGAATGCTCCTGAAGTCTGTTTTGGGCATCTGTTTTTAGTAAGGCCAAACTTTGTCTTTCCTAATGCATTGTGTTGGTCGTCCAAGAGTTATATTGATCCCTAGATGTTTCTAATAATATGAGTATCATTTGACAGCAAAAGAAGACCTTTTTTAGATGAGTAAAAGTAGTTTACTTTTGAAGAAACACAATGAAAGTGACAGTTTGTTCTTTTCCTAACCATTGTCTCCTCTTTTCTGTTCTCTTCTACAAGGAGCAGCCTTGGGCCATACAAGAAGACAATGTAATAGCTTCATATTGTCCTTATTAGTAGAAAGTGAGATCTCATTGTATTTGTCCTATTTCTTTTTTGAATTTCACCCTTAGATTAAAGAAGTTGAGATCAAGGGCTAGATGGCTTCTTAGGGTTGAGTAGTTGAACTTTGTAATGCTCTATATAAAGAGCCATTCTCCTTTGTATCAAGGCAGATTATGTTGAATGAAAAAAGATGAGATTTCTCTCAAATTTAAATCTTAATAACTTGTGCATTGCTGTAGTTATTTAAGTCGGGCCTAATAACATCTCTGTGCTTGGCTGTGAGTGTTAATTAGTCACTTGTTGGCAAGTATTATTCTTCATGTATTAGGTTGTGGTTGAATGATCCTTGTTGTTCGAATTCTATAAGGAATTACCTGTGCTTGACTGTGGTAGCTCTCTTTCAGATTCACCTTTAGTTCTTTAGTTAAAATTCCTGTGTTAAGCTGTGGAATTTAGACCAAAGTTCATATCCTTTTATTTCACCTGTTTTCATCTTGTCAATAACCAAAGAAAATCATCACAAAAGAGAGCCTCAAGTTACATTATTTGTTCAAAATCATTCATTGTTTGAAGTATTGCTACTCTGATTCTAAACAGCCCCTTAGGTTGTTTGTCTCAAGTTTGAATCCCTCAAAACATAAGACACCCCCATCATTATGCTGCAAAAGTTACATCATTCTAAATCCAGATGGCATACCGTCCTAAACAATGATATAACTGATAAAATAAAGATAAATAAATTTAATGTTTAAGACACTAATAATCGCGGAAGCAAAGACTCCACATTGACGATCCCAATCAACTCCCTCAACGCGAGCTCATCGAATTACCTGCTGATCATCTGCTCACCATTTCCCAATGGATCACAACAATTTTGAAAACATTAAACGGGGTCAGTATCGATATAAGCCAATCATTGTACACGACAATAACAACATCATCAACAAGTAACCACGTCCAACAACACTACCATAAACCAGTAAATGAGCTACCACCGCAGCGGTAACCCCTGCCAACGTCAGACTGCAGATTTGACCGTCGTTCCACCTATTGATTCCAGACCGCAACACTGGACATCGAAAGCCCCTCTTACCGCAGCAAGAGTTCCCGGAACATTAATGTCCACATCCCACTCGCAGCGAGATAGCTACGAGAGGCGAACTCGGGGTGTGGTCCGTCTTCCGGCGGACCACCAAATATTAACCTAAGTAACCACTCCAAACTTCAAACCTGAACTCCATCATCATCACAATAGTAACCATCATCAAAAAAAACAATCACAACATCACGGTAACAATCTCATCACAATGATTAACATATAAAGCACTGAGTAGGAAAATTCTACCCTTTTAGCAACTCCGCAATAAGCACAAGCAATCAAATCAGAAATCCTATTCTACAAAGTCTCCCCCTAAAGATACAAGGATTATACAATCAATCACTAACCATCTTCCATTTTCCCCCAATTCAATTAGGATTACATAAGTCATAGTAATCATTAATATCAATAAATCATAACGATGAATCACTTACCAAATGCAATCATTAAGTACGACAAGAAGCAATCGATCCGGCTTGGAGTGATTAGAGATACTTGAGAGGTTTTTAGAAAGTTTAGAAAGTTTAGGGTTTGATTATGAATGATAAACTGACAGAATAATCTTTTAATACCTATTAATTATCTTTAATCAAATCTTCCGATAAAATACCGCAGACCGGTGTACTCGATCGATTACAAGAAGCACTCGACCCAGTACACCGCACTCAGTAGAGTGCACACTACACTCGGTCGAGTGCCAACTAGGCAGAAGGCTGCCTAACTAACACCAACCGCACTCAGCCAAAAGATACCCTACTCGACTTCCAGATTGATAATTGTTAGTGTCCAAAGTGAGGTAAAGCTTGTCGGGGCTTTAATGGAGGAGGTCAACTGGAATAACTTAAACATCTGGATTGAAGAGTTCGTCTTGTTTTGATAATGATCGTATCAACATTAAGGTGGAGTTATTTGATTCTTCCAAAGTGGTGCTTGTGGTAACAAATTGTCAAGAAGAACAAACAAATGACCTTTCAAATTTAGAGAGTTCGAGACTATTGTGTAGTGACTCTTGAGCAATAAGTATAAGCTAGAAGGAGTTAGGTCAGAAGATGATTTTTCTTAAACTTAATTGTTAGGTAGGGTGTGAGTGCTCTGGCACAATCAAGGAAGATGAGCCATGACAAAAGCGTTTATGCCTAGTGTACGACTCTGGGGACAGCGAGTAAGCAACGATTTTCAACAAAACTTCACGTGGTAAATATTTTGAGAAGATATCCCATTTACAACCCGAGTCCTCATCCCACATATCGGTGCCCAAAATATCATCCGAGATGGGCTCCAATGCTCAATCTAAGAGGCATCCTTTTTTGACCCAAGAATGATCCTAAAACATGTTTTGAGACTGTTACCCACTGCTACTAAACTTCCGCTATTAATAATTTTTGCTTGCGAGGTGATTCCCGCCCACACATTTGACATATTAGGTTTTGGTTGGATCATATCAACGTCACAACGCCCATTGCAAAATGTTAGCGCGAAGGACACGAGCCCATAAGGTATTTGGCTCAGATAAAATTCAACATCCAAGCTTGGGTAAGAAACACAACATGCGATTGTCGAGATGATCTAATTTCAAGGCCTCCCATATTTTTTTTGCACTGTATACCAAGAAATTAGATGGACTTTTCAATGAATTTCGTTACCTCCCTATAAAAATCTTCTGGTCTTCCCATCAAGCGAGTCACAAGTAGATCTTGGTGTTTTTGTCGTCTGCATACTGTAATTTGCGAGGGAACATAAGGTCGATTCCACCAAAGTATTTCATCCTGCCAGTGATAGATATTTTGTTTGTTAGCTTGCTAGTCGATTGTCAAATTTCTCTTCAAGATGGGCGAAAGTAGCTTTCCTTACTCTTTCATTAATAGTCGGCATACCTAAATAAGTACCCAAAACAGAAGTCTCTTCAAACCCAATGATGTCCGTAATTTATTCAGTATTGGAAGATGAAGTATTTGTAGAAAAGAAAATCTTGGATCATATTTTATTACATGCGCATGATCTACTTTTGCTTCTGCAAATAAAACCATGTCATCGACAAAGATAAGGTTTGAAATTTTAGGCCCGCCTTTGCAAATGGGAATCAGATTCCAGTCCTTCCCTCGAACTTTAACATCAGTGGCTTGTTGGAGCTTTTCGAGACACATGACGAAAAGAAAATACAGAGTCCTCTTGAAGGCTTAAATTTTTTAGTAGGTTCTCCATTCCACAAGTTTTGCATTGACGTAGTAGTGACACTTTCCATTATCGTATCGCTCATAAGTAGCTGAAAGCACATGTTGTGCAAAGTAGCTTTAATAAAGTTCCATTTTAGACGGTCGTAGGCGTTTCCCAAATCAATTTTGATGGCCATATAACCCTTCTCCCCTTTTATTTTTTCTCATAGTATGAATAGCTTCTTGAAAGATAACAATGTTATGAGTAATTTGACTCCCCGATACAAAACCGCTTTGATTCTCAAAATTTAATCATGGGAGGACTTTCTTAATTCCATTGGCTATTGTTTTGCTAATGATTTATAAGCAACGTTGTGACACCCCGCGATAATGTAATAAAGTAAACACATATATTTTCAGCGAAAATACGAGATTTTGAAAACTTTAAAGGCAAAACCGCGAATGCCACTATATTATAAAACCAAAACTTCGTTTAATAAATCATTTATACAAATTATTACTTTAATAAATACAAGGGATCTCGATCCCTTGGTAATTACACAAATAAGATAATAAAACTACTATAAACTACAATGTTAAGGGTGAATCACTGTAAGTACAACGCTCGCTAGCTCACTCGTCAAAACCCCTATGCAACACCAGCCTTTAACATGTTCATTCATGTAACATGAATGCTAGATTCAGTGGGGAGTAACTCGACGTTCTCACAACCATATCACATGAAAACAAACATGATTAAGGCATATAAGCATACATTATCATACATATATATGTGACATGTGAATTCTAACTATATCATTACATGATAACCATATGAGCATGTGAGAATCATTAACGACTTATCCATCATACATGTAAGACTAGGGAAGACTCACCTTGGTAACTATATCGCTACTAACAGTTTGCATCTCACCGCTAATAACCATATAATCAAAGAGGTTGGAGACGTGATACACAAGACAATACAACGCATCCAACAATCCAATACGCATATAACAAACAATCATGTGAATCAAACATACTCTCACAATAAATGACACGCACTAGCATCTGTATGTTGCAAGCATGACAAACAGGTCCACGGAATAAACGTTTCCCTGATTCGTATATGATATAAATTTCGTATACTAAAGACTCAATTCCTCCTGGTAGGACAACGATAATATAATACGGTTAATGATCCTTTTTTATATACATATTTTATGCTTCCCTTAGTTACATATGATAAGTGAATATTTGCATGATTTTAACCCCCAATTTAGCTCGGTTTTGTATGTCATTTGTGCTTTGTTAAGCCATTTTATGAGCTAATTTCGTCTTCTAGGCGAATTCCTATGTTCTAACCTGTTTTGTAGGGAAAGTGACGTTACTACGCCCTTTTTCTATATTCCCGAGCATTTGCCTAGAACCCGACGATTTGAAGAAACAAGCTTGACCAAGTCAAAGGCATTTCAAGAAGGTTCACTGATTCAAAAGAAAGAAGAAGCAAAGACAATTTCGCAGTTGTCAGAAGATCGATCAGTTAGGCGAAGAAAGCATCATTTTACATCAAACCCTATCAACAAACCCGACTCAAAAGGTCAAGGGGGATAATGAAAGTCAAGTCATAGGCCAAGGGAGATGAAACGAAAGTCAAAGCATCCAGATTACTACATACCCGATCGGGTAAGTAGTGTACCCGATCGGGTATGTTTGCTGATCCGAGCTTTTGCTTCGACTTCCTTTTTTTTGTCCTATATGTTTAATGTATGACCCCTTCCCCACGAAACCTAATGCTATATAAGAGTGCCTCAGCCACCACATCTCAACACACTTCTCTACACACAATTAGAAACCCTACTTTTCTTTTTACATTACATAAAAACCTAGATTAGGAGGAGAGAAACCTAGCCTATCTTCTCTCGTCTAGATCATTTTCTTCTTCCTTTTTGTCCTTAGTTTCTTAGTTTATTTCTGATTTCTCTACATCAAATCCTTAGCCTAGATCAATAAAAATTCCATCTTTGTAATCTATTTTATGTGGTTCAAGTATTGTAATTCGTGGATCGACTATTCTATGCAAGGAATTTCTATTATGGTTGTTTATATTTCATCATTATCGTTGTTGATCGTCATCTATGTATTCCTATTTTATCTTTTGTTTAGAGTCTTTATGTTTCTTATTTGATTGCTATTTTCTCTACATGTTATTTTAGATTCAATTTCAATATCGTTGTAATCATTTCATTTCCCTAGATCGTCAATTTAGCGCCGTTATTATCGCCAATTAAAGAGTCTTAAAATATTATCAAAACCAAATAAACATGTCTATCCTAGTTTTTATTATTAACATCATCTTAGATCTAAACATCACCATGAGTGAGTAGTCATTTTCTAGGGTGTAGGGTAGCCATGTAGGTTGATTAAAAGATGATAATTGGATAAAAGAAATTGTGCTTTTAAAACATTGTGTCTATGCATGTTTGGACTATAACGATAGTTAACGATTCCTGATCAAAATCATTGACTAAAATGGAATTCTTTTCCAAAGTAGAAATACGTGAATTGAATAGACAAAGCATGACATGGTAGATTAGACCTAGTAAATTGCCTAAAAGCCTGCTAGACCATCTGATCTATGATTGTAATGAACACATCATTCTTACGAACTCACAATGAATTATTTGCATGTTCTAAATCCAATTTCATCAATATGTTAATCTACATGTGTGAACCTACTTCCCTAGATTCTTTTTATCATTGTTAATTCATCACCTGCTTTATTGTTTTCGTTTTGATTTGCTTTTATTTTGTTTTCATTTATGCTTTTTATTAGTTTAGAAATCAAAACCCCAAAACCCAGATACTCGTTAGATAAGACCCAATTGCAAGACATTTCACATTCTATAGGAAACACCATCTCCCTGAGGATCGACCCCTACTTCCCTAATTACATTAATTTGTTATTAGCCTAGTCTGGGTAATTATCTTTGACCAGGGCTTGCGACAGGCCCGATCAAATTTTGGCGCCGTTGCCGGGGAGCACGGTTTAGTTTTCCTTTTTCTTGTGATTTTTATTGCAATTAGTTTTATCTAGTCTTTAGGAACCCAAATTCCTTCAGACCTCTCTTGATTTTTCATCTTAGCTTTTCAATCTTATGCCCAGATCTTCTAGACTAGGGACCCCTATCTCTTTAGATCCCGATCTAGAAAGGACTCTGCGTAGGAGACAAAAGCTATTCAACGAAATCTCAAAAGCTTCTGATACTTCAAGTTTAGACCGTATTCGTGAGAATTACTCGGATATTTTATCTAATCTTGAAGGAGAAGAAGATCCATTCTCATCTCCATTCTCAAAAACCAATCAACCTTCAAACAACACTCCATCTTCATCTTCACAAAAGAAAATGGTTCGACTTTCAGACCATTCCAAACCAACTGCAGATACACTTCCAAGGGGTATTGCTACACCCCAAATCACAGCCCAAAACTTTGAAATCAAACCTGCCTTCATCAGTTTAATAGAAAGAAGTCAATTTGGTGGCAATGCCACAGAAGATCCCAACCTTCATATTCAAAACTTCTGTGACTATTGCTCCACAATTAGACAAACTGGAGTATCCCAAGAGCAGATTAGGAAAATGCTCTTTCCCTTCTCTTTAACAGGAAAGGCTAAACTTTGGATCAATAGCCTTGACCGAGTTGCCTTAGGAATAGCCGACTGGGATAGTCTAGCTCTTGCTTTCTATCAAAAGTACTTCCCACCAGAACGAACCGCACTCTTACGGAGTCAAATCACTGGATTCCGTCAGAGAGGCGATGAAAGCCTTTATGAGGCATGGGAAAGGTACAAAGAATTACAAAGAGAATGCCCTCATCATGGCCTTGATTCATGGTTCTTAGCTATCACCTTCTACAACGGTTGTTGTGGCGAATCGCGTCGTATCCTCGACTCCGCTAACAATGGTCGTTTCGATCAGATCGATGTAGAAATAGCTAGTGCAACTATCGAGTCAATGGCAATTCACGACTCTCAGTATAGCAACTCACGTGCTATGCCGCTCAAAACCAAGCAGGAAGATTCAAGCAAAGTAGCACTCCTAGAAGCCCAATTAGCCCTTCTGCAGCAACAAGTAGGAAGCTCTTCCCAATCCAAGCAACATGTTAACGTCACTAACCACGTAGTGGTATGTGAGACATGTGGGGTTGGAAGACACAGTTTTCAAGAATGTAGGAGTTCGCTAGAGCAAGTCAATGCCTACCAAGCATACAGGCAGGGCAATGCTTTCTCAAACTTCTATAATGAGAACACAAAGAACCATCCTCTTTTGTCCTACAAAAGCACCAACATTCAGAATCCCCACCATCTAGGGGTGTTCAAAACCGGTTCGGTTAACCGAACCGGTTTAAAATGTCGGTTAACCGCTCAACCGGTTCACTAAAAAACCAAACCGAAACCGAACCGAATTTAACCGGTTAATTTCGGTTCGGTTAACCGATTTGAACGGTTCGGTTAGCCGGTTAACCGAACCGACTTAAATTTTTTTTTAGACTTTTTTTCATACGCTGAGTTTAAGACGATGATTAAAATTCTTTACTAGATGAACATTAATACATTATATATGTATATGCCACGTTAAAAGATTAAAAACTATGCTGATAAAAGAGGTTGACAAATTCCGAGACTGTCACAAATTCTGAGACCGTTACCATTAAAAACTATGCTGATAAAAAGTTAAAAACTACGCTGATAAAAGATTAAAAACATTATATATGTGTAAGACGGCCTCAAATTCTGAGACCGTCGCATTCTAGAATTTATGAAAAAAAATTAATCATACAAACAACCTGTAACAAATTAATTAAACAAAACCTGTAACAAATTAATTAAACAAAAAATTAATCATACAAACTTGTAACAAATTAATTAAGCAATCAAAATTCCATCTCAGCCATTGATAATGTAATTTGTAGTAAAGTAATTTTATATGAGATTTAACCTTAGCCTTTAGACAATTAGACAATTAAAAAGAGAAGGAAGATGAGACAAAGAGTACCTGAGGGAAGAGACGGATTTGAACGACGCACGACGACGCAAGGCGATGCACGGCAGGCAACTTTCGGCCTACGACGCACGACGCACGACGCTCGACAGAGAAGGAAGAAGGCACGGCAAGGAAGAAGGCAAGACAGAGTGCCGGAGTGCCGGAGTGCCGGAGTGCCGGAGGCGGTGTGAAGTAGTGAGGGAGGGAGGGAGGCGGAGTGCCGGAGTGAATGAAAGATTGTGAGGGAGGGAGGCAGAGTGAATGAAGAGTCTGAATGAATGAATGTATTTTTAGGGTTTCTTTTAATTTTTTTTTCTTATAAATTCCGGTTCGAACCGGTTAACCGAATATTTAGTAATGGTAACCGAAACCGAACTGGTTTTAGAGGGTAAAAATCGGTTCGGTTAACTGAACCAAATTTATTTTACGGTTCGGTTAATTGAACCAAAAAAATGTGCGGTTAACGGTTTTTTCGGTTCGGTTTTTACGGTTCGGTTTTTTCAGAACACCCCTACCACCATCAGATTCAACAACCATTCATACCACATCAACAGAAGCCCTATAATCTACCTGGTTTTCAAAACCAGAGACCTCCATTTCAACCTAACTTCAATCAACCTTACCAACACCAACACCAACCTCAACACCAACCACCCCAAAATCAAAGCCAACCCAATGACTCAAGCCTGAGCAAAATTGAATCCATGCTTCTCCAAGTTGTTCAAAAACAAGATTCAATGTTTGCTCAACTTCAAAAGAGTGATCAAGCTCAAAATGCTGCCATCAAGATGCTTGAAACTCAAATGGCCCAATTGGCTGCCTCTAATACCCAAAGGAAACAAGGCCAACTCCCACCTCATGGTGAGCAACCGAGGGACACCGCTAATGCTATCACCCTTAGGAGTGGTACCACTTATAAGGAACCTCAGCAACCCAAGGAAACAATAGTTGAGCCAACACCAGTAGAGAGCCAAAAAGATTCCCAACCATCCACCGCTAAGGTAGCGGAAAACAAATAAAAGAAGGATGAACCTGTGAAGGAACCCATCAAAATCCAAGTTCCATTTCCCCAACGCTTGAGGAGAAATCATAAGGAAACCCAGTTTAGCAAATTCATGGAAGTGGTCAAAAATCTCCAGGTAACGGTTCCCTTCACTGAATTGATCACTCAAATCCCTTCTTACACAAAATTCATGAAGTATATCTTAACTAAGAAGAGGACTTTAGATGATGTTGAAATCATAGCATTCACAGCTGAGTGCAGTGCTTTGTTGCAAAATAAGTCCCCTCCTAAGTTAAAGGATCCCGGTAGTTTCTCTATACCTTGCACTATAGGCACCTACACAATTGATAAAGCTCTATGCGATCTAGGTGCCAGTGTAAGCGTCATGCCCTATTCCATATGTGAAAAGTTGAATATGGGAATTCTCAAATGCACCAGTGTCACTCTGCAAATGGCAGACCGTTCTTTAAAACAACCTATGGGAGTTTTAGAAGATGTGCCTGTCAAAGTAGGAAAGTTTTTCATTCCCGTTGATTTCATCGTGCTAGATATGGCTGAAGATAATCCCTATTATTTTAGGAAGACCATTTTTACACACTGCCGGAGCAGTAATCGATGTTAAGAATGGAAAACTGACACTAGAAGTTGTGGGATTTGTATCCGTATACAACCCTTTAAATCGACAGGATTATAATGAAAATTAACTTATATAATTAATAGTCATAAACAAAATTGCATAAGACGAAGGGATTAAGAAATAACCTTTAGTCCTTGCGATAAAGGCCTAAGAACAAATACCAAAATAGGTATTCTCCTAATCAAAACACCCTAGATGGAACAAGATATGCCTTGAGATTGCTAGAACTCTTGAGAAACCGTTTTCTCTCTTTTTGTGAATTATGTGATGGTGGAGGCTCAACTTGTGATTAGGGTTGATCAAGCAAGAAAAAAAAAAAATAGGGAAACCAATTCCTTTATATAGTCCCCTATCACAAGGTATCCTAGTGTAATTAGGAAAGGTATTTTCTTTCCTAAAAACCCTACATATGGCCGAAATTTTAGAGTATTATAATACTTTATTTTCGGTTCATATTTAGCTATTAATATATTGCAATTAATATCCGTATATTATTAATTATAAATATCCGTATATTTACAATTTTACTAATTCAACATATCAGTTTATATTTAATTTAGCTTGCAATATACATGACAATTAAATATAACCTTTTATATTTAATCGCGAATTACTGTTAATTCGGCTAAACAACATTATTTAATCTGTATTAAATAATTTTTATCATCACATTGACTAACCGTTTAGTCAAAAAACACTGACTAACCTTTTAGTCATATTATAAGGCATCAATATAATTATTTTCTCAAATATTCATATCTCTCGAACACATCCAATAGGTGTGACTTTTAGGGACCAGTTGATTACCGCCATCAGTATGACAATAACGTCAAACTTATCTAGCAAGCCAACCGTTATTGAGAAACGTTAATCAACTGATTATTATACGAAGTATACCCTGTGAACCTACAGAGATTTATTTATGTTATTGCACTAACTGTGGAGGACACTGGCTCCAACAATCTCCCACTTGTCCGTACAAGTGTATGTGCGATAACCGATTCCCATATCCTATATAGATTTCTCCCACTCAATGTAAACCAATTTGCAAAGTCCGTATTTACAAAGGTCGTAGTTTACAAGTGATCTGTATCAAGAGTGGTTTTCCCGACTAGAGAGTAACTCAACTGATAAACGAATCTGTATTCGAGCATGGCCATGCATTTCAGTTACAACGCCTCGAGTGGCCCTGAGAAATGATATAACCTGATAAAGGTTGGATATTTTCTTCAACTCGAAACTTGCAGAAACAAACGTAGTATGAAATGACCCAGTAAAAATCTACTTAGCCTCCTATTACGGTCGACCATGAGAAAGAAACCAAAGTCATCCAAAAACTGCCTTAATCTCAAGAGACAGTCGATAGTCAAAAGAATCGACTCTAGGAACACTATGGATGTCCTAGCCACGACCTGGCACAAATGTTCCGTAACATCTAGGATTCCATAACGTCGTCACAAAACTGTCCTGCGAGGTATCAGTATATCCCACATATGTGATCAATCAGTCAACTGTTTGACTTATGGCTCGTTGAACCCACCATCAATCGACGTCACAATATAATCACCAGAGTTGTCAGCTCATGTAGGTGATTACGGACCAAAACATATATAAAGTAATTCAGTTCACTTTGTGGTGTTCAATGTTGTCGGTACAACCCACATGAAAAACAATATATCAAACAAAACGATGATTTTATTAATAGTTTTATGAAAAGATACAGATGTCTTATCCATAAAAAACAACTAATACAACTCAGGAACACGTTTGATTCCCATGGAAATAACGTGCCCTACATGCTTATCATATCTTAAAGGTTTAGTGAAAGGATCTGCAACGTTATTATCCGTGGCAATCTTATCTATCACTATCTCCCAT
>JAIUZE010013581.1:0-24342 GCA_022085475.1 Heliosperma pusillum
AGTCCCGCGACGGGTCATCAGTCAAAACGGGGCTGACTAGATCTTAGTTTGACCAAACCCGTTTGGTCAAACCGGCTAGAAACAGAGTCTTTTCCACATAGACTTGAACATAAAATCAACATATTCATTACATGTTATTTTATTAAAACTTCTAACATGTGAATTATTAAATCATACTAAAAACCCGCTTGACTTAAAGGATTTCAAATTAAACTACGATCTCGTATTATAATTTCTAACATGTGAGAAATAATAATTTTATGAAAACCTTTTTAATTAAATATTTTACTTATTATCATTTCCCACTTGCTAAATATTACAAAACACGATAAAATGACAATAACTCAAAAACCGTCACAAGTCCAAAGTGGGACCCACGGGCTGATTTGGGCCGAGATCAAACCGGACCTGGACTGGGCCCACGGGCCTGGTTTGGGCTGTTTTGATTAAAATACTAACACCGTTTCTTAATATTTTCCCGCATGCTTAACATATTTAAACCCCGTCAAAACAACAACAAAACAATCAAACATCGACACAACTCCCAAGCCAACTCACGGACCCACCATGGACCAACCCAGACCGGCCTGGACCGGCCTGAACCGGCCTGGTTTGGGCTGGTTTTTCAGCCTCCTTACACGGCCCCAATACATCAACAAACCCAAATTATTTCCAACATGATTTTAATTAACAACATCCATTTTAAACATCCAATTCATCCATCCTGCATACAAAAATCATGATTATGAACAATCATCAAATATGTCAAGAACACTAAACAAAAACAAAAGATGAACCAAAAACAAAAGAAACAAAAGCTATGTAACATTAAATCGTCGAGTAACTCGGAATCGTTACCTTAGCTAGCAAAATCAATTAGCACCAAAAAAATAAGAAGTATAAACCCGTCTACTAATCTTCACCCAAAATATACGAGTCACCAAACTCGTCTTCAAATCTTCTCCTATAAGAAATGGCAAGAAAACATTATTAGAATTTAAAACTTGATTTTCCATAATTAAAGTGTTGAAAACGATTTTGTCGGAATTGAAAATAAACCGTACTTGAAGATGGAGAGCGAAGAGGAGATTCTAGAAATATAAGTTAGGAAGGATTTGAATAAGAAATGAAGGTTTTATGACGATTTTGCTCAAGAACGACGAAGAACGATGAAGAACGACGAAGAACGATTAAAGAAAGTGTTAATTTGATCTTAAGTTGATTTATTGTAAAATGAAAGAGTTGTTAGTGAGTAATGGTGGGAGAGGAGCCGTGTAATTATAGAGGAATTAGTGAGTCGGGTTTTGAAATTGTTGTTACGGAATTGACTCGGGTTTAAATAAATATATTACGGTAATTGATTAAATATAATTAGATATTAAGTTAATTAAACCAAATATCTAGATATTATGTTATTGTAATGAAAAGAAAGAAAATATCAAGGCTTAAGAGGGGAAAAAGAGACGTGTGAAATGGAGAGGAATCGGGTCTGTTTTTACGCGATTTGCGGAGTTTAAGTTGACAAACCGATAAAGTTCCAAATATCTTAGATATTTTTATTAGTTTAATCATATTAATTAAAAGATCTAATATGAGTGGAAAAAAAGTGACATGGGGCGTGTGACTCATGTCAAAGTCGTGTTTCGGAACTTAAGTTGATCCGGGAATAGTTAAATGACGTTTGGGTTAAACCCGTAAAAGTTATTCTTTAATTCCGAATAAATTCAAAATAATTATATTAAATTATCATAAATCCTAATAAATCTTAATAAAAATAAATTAAAAATATTATTTTTTTAAATAAAATTTCGGTCTTCAAAATTACAAGGAGAGTCGGAAAAAGTCAACGAAAGTCAAAGTCGACTTAAAAGTCAAGAAAAGTCAAAGATGACTTAAAAGTAAAGAAAAGTTTATGACGACTTAAAAGTCAAGAAAAGTCAATGACGACTTTAAAAAGTCAAGAAAAGTCAAAGACGACTTAAAAGTCAAGAAAAGTCAAAGACGACTTAAAACGGGATTCTCATGGAATCTCGCAGAAATTCCAAATACGAACTCGGAAATTCAAAATTCGACTTGAAACAATAAATTCTAAATTAAAAACTTAAATATGCTGAAAAGTATTCGTAAAATATTTCACTAGAAAAATAGGGTACATTTCGGGTTGTTACACGCGGCAATGGATATCATATTGAGACAACTTTTGAGGGAAATGTTGAATTCCTTCAAATAACGAGTATAATCAAGGCGTTAAGCACATTAAGGAAAAGCTACCAACATTCTCTAACGGATTGTACTACACAAATATTGTTATGATTGAAACAAGTAATGTTACAGTGAACCCGAGGTTTACTAATAACTTTACTACTTGGCACGACCGGCTAGGCCATCCCGATTCTACAATGATGCGAAGGATAGTTGAAAATTCATGTGGTCATTCACTAAAGAGCCAACATATTCTTCATAATAACTTTTCATGTTCTGCATGCTCACAAGGTAAATTGATGTTGAACATTCTGTAGCTCATGTTCATACACAAAATGGTTTAGCTGAATCTTTTATCAAACGACTTCAACTCATTTCTAGATCATTACTTATGAGGTATAAACTCCCGATCTCTGCTTAGGGACATGCTATTCTACATGCAGAATCACTTATTCGCATCAGGCCAACGAGTTATCATAAATTCTTCCCATCTCAATTGGTTCATGGTCAGGAGCCAAATATTTCCCATCTTAGAGTTTTTGGTTGTGCGGTTTATGTACTAATAGCTACACCACAACGCACAAAAATGGGTCCCAAAAGAAGGTTGGGAATATATGTTGGATTTGAATCTCCATCTATAATCAAATATCTTGAGCCAACCACAGGGGATTTATTTAGGACTCGTTTTGCAGATTGTCATTTTAACGAGTCTGTTTTCCAAAGTTTAGGGGGAGATGACAAACAGTTGGAAAAGGAAATTAAATGGAATGAATTATCATTATCTCATCTTGATCCACGTACTAAACAATGTGTACTTGAAGTTCAAAAGAAAATTCATTTACAAAGCTTAGCTAATCAATTGCCAGATGCTTTTACTGACCCAAAAAGAATGACTAAGTCACACATTCCAGTTTTAAATGCCCCATTTAAAATTAAGATCCCAGAAGGACAAACTAGAATTGGAAGTAAGTCTAGTGCACGCCAGAAGCGTGGCAGACCAATTGGTTCAAAGGATAAAAATCCTCAAAAAAGAAAAGGGGCAAAGAATGAAGATGGTCTGGTCGAGGATGAAGTAAATTTACAAAAATCTCCTGAAGAGGCTTTGGACATGATCGGAAATTTAGTTCCAGAATAAACTCAGGTACCTGAAATTGAAGTGATATCAATAGATTATATCATGTCTGATATTACTTGGAACCGAAATCAAAGCTCGATACGATGATATTTTTGCATGCAATGTTGCATAAGATATAATGAAAAATGAAGAGGATCATGAACCTAAGTCTATTGAACAATGTATACAAAGAGACGATTGGCCAAAATAGATGGAAGCAGTTGAATCAGAACTGAAATCTCTTGAAAGAAGAGAAGTTATTGGACCAGTAGTCCGTACACCTCAAGGTGTAGAACCAGTGGGATAGAAATGGGTCTTTGTGAGGAAAAGTAATGAATCAGGTAAAATTGTGAGATATAAAGCTCGATTAGTTGCACAAGGATTCTCACACAGGCGTGGTATTGATTATGAAGAGACTTATTCTCCCGTGGTGGATGCAACTACATTTAGATTTCTAATTAGTCTGGCAATTAGAGAGGGATTGGACTTACGTCTCATGGACGTAGTTACAGCTTATTTGTAGGGCCCACTTGAAAATGATATTTACATGAAACTCCCAAAAGGATTTAAGCTCCCAGAGGCAGAAAATTTGGGCTCTCGAGAACATTATTCCATCAAGTTGAATCGATCCCTATATGGGCTAAAGCAATCTTGACGCATGTGGTATAATTGTCTAAGTGAATACCTATTGAGTCAAGGCTATAAAAATGATCCCATAAGCCCTTGTATTTTTATAAAAAAATCAGGGTCGGGATTTGTCATCATTGCAGTATATGTTGATGATCTGAATATCATTGGGACTCCAGAAGAGATCTCTGTGACAGTAGAATGCTTAAAGAAAGACTTCGAGATGAAAGACCTTGGTAAAACCAAATTTTGTTTGGGACTAGAAATTGAATATCTAAAGGATGGAATTTTTGTACTTCAAACAACATACACTGAGAAAGTGTTAAACAAGTTTTACATGGATAAAGCGCATCCTTTAAGCAGCCCAATGATTGTGAGATCACTTGATACAGATAAAGACCCTTTTCGCCCTCGGTATATTAATGAAGAGGTTCTTGCGCATGAAGTACCATACCTAAGTGCAATAGGAGCATTGATGTATCTTGCTAGTCATACACGACCGGACTGGATATGTGTTTACATGTGGAGGTACTGTTATCTCATGGCGTTCTATGAAGCAAACTCTTGTAGCTACTTCTTCCAACCATGCATAATTTTTAGCAATACACGAGGCTAGTCGTGAATGCATATGGTTAAGATCTATAATTACACATATACGAGGGGATTGTAGTTTATTGTCCGGAAAAGAAGCTCCAACAGTCTTATATGAAGATAATGCAGCTTGCATTGCACAACTCAAGGAAGGATATACCAAAGGTGACAGAACAAACCACATTTCTCCAAAATTCTTTTCAACTCATGAATTTAAAAAAAATGGCGATATTATGGTGACATAAGTGCGCTCAAGTGAAAATTTGGCAGATCTTTTTACTAAAGCACTTCCGCCTGCAACGTTCAAGAAGTTAATTCACAACATTGGTCTTCGTCGCCTCAAAGATCTCAAGTGATGTTAACATGAGGGGGAGTAAATACCTGTTGCACTCTTTTTCCCTTAACCATGGTTTTTCCCACTAGGTTTTCCTGGTAAGGTTTTTAATGAGGCAATTTCACCAACGTATTTACAGGAATGGACATCCAAGGGGGAGTATTATAAAATTTATTGTATGTGTGGCTTCCCAGAGGTTTATATAATGAATGTCTTTTAATGTAGGATGCTTCTAGACTTGTCTTTCTAGTATCCTATGTCATAACCCCCATTTAATTCCATGTATATATACCCCATTCTAGTAATAAGAAAGACACATATCTCTATTACATTCTCTACAGTATTATATTAAAGCTAATGTTTTTGTGTTTTTGTGTTGAGAAGAGGAGATGATCATGTGTTTAATGGTGATAATGTGGTGCTGCAACCCTTCTTTTATAGCTTCATAAGGACGTCGGATCATGAATCTCCATCAATATAGCCATCAATATAGCAATAAAGATCATGCAAAGGAATTGACATGCGACTAGAATAACACGTCCCCGATCGGGTTTGGGTGTCCCCGGTCGGGGATGTATGTTTCCAGGTGTCCCTTCCAATTCCTCCAAAAATATCTTCCTTTTATGTCCCCATATGCAATACTCGATATGGGACATGTTCTCCTGTCTTTAAGAGCTTCATTGATTGCTTGACTTTGACTTTCGTTGACTTCCGTGTCCCCTAAGGTAAGTGTGAAGCACCCCGCGATTTTGCAATAAATTAAACTCATAGATTACAGCGGAACATACGAGATTTCAAAAAC
This sequence comes from Heliosperma pusillum, assembly GCA_022085475.1. NCBI lineage: Eukaryota > Viridiplantae > Streptophyta > Magnoliopsida > Caryophyllales > Caryophyllaceae > Heliosperma > Heliosperma pusillum. Next base: position 5,671 of record JAIUZE010013581.1, read on the forward strand.
TTTAAAGGCAAAATCGCGAATGTCACGTTATTATAAAACCAAAACTTAGTTTTATGAACCTTTATATAAATTATAGCTTAAATAAATATAAGGGATCCCGATCTCTGATAAATACCCAAATAAGATAACAAGACAATATATAACCTACAACGCTAAAGGTGAATCACTGTAAGTACAACCCTCGCTAGCTCACTTGTCAAAACATCGTGCAACACCAATCTGTAACCTGTTCGTTCATGAAACATGAATGCCACAGTCAGTAGGGAGTAACTCGGGGTTATACCATCCATATCACATTAAAACAAACATAAATAGATCATGTGAACATACATCATCATACGTATATAGATATCATGTTGATTACAACGATAACATTTTATAAAAAAAATATAAGTATGTGAGGGGTCACAATGATATGATCATCATATAAACAAGGCGAGGCGAGACTTACCTTGGAAACTATATCGCTACTAACGGCTTGCATCTCACCGTTAGTAAACATATAATCGAAAAGGTTGGATACGTGACTCACAAGATAATGACTGGAATCCAACAATCCAATACACATCTAGCAACCATCATGTGAATCAAACATACTCTCACGGAAGATGAAATGCACTAGCATCTGCACATAGCGTGACAACATGAGTCTAGACTCTAAGCCCCCCGTTAGGACTACGATAATAGTACGGTCCTAGTCTAATTCAGACCAGACTTTCAGGACAAGACATTAACCCGATTCGAAATGTGGCTAGCCGTGCACACATCCAAGACTCAGTCAACATAACAGAAGTCGAGTACCCCAAATTCGGGAGTACGGCCAACGACAGAGGCAGACATCAAATGAGCATACTTATCCTGCCAGTACGGCCAACGATAAATATTGTCACAATAATAAGCACTCTGTGACACCCTCAAATTTGCGGAAAGAAAAAAAATAATTTAAATACATAACAAAGGGTGTCATAAATAAAAAGGGTCATTACAATACGGAAATAATATTCTACAAAAGAATTATACAAGACGGGAGACATATCTCCCGTATAAATACGGAAATGAAACGAGTGTATAATAATATACAATCTAAGAACCGAATATAGGTCCAAGGTCAATACTTCGCTCGCTAGCTCGTCAATGTACCCCAAATATGCATTCACCACCTGCTCGACCGCATTAAATATAAACACGGAAGCCACAGTCAGTGGGGAGTAACTCCGAGTCCTCCCAGCCACGAAATGTCGAGTTTGATGAAACATGAATAACATAAAAGCATTGTATATGGAAAATACAAAACTTAAACATATATGATATGCTTTTCATGTTATGAAACAGATAACTAACAAATAACCTAGCATGTGAAAGCTATCATGTGAAACCGATAATAAACTATAACTCGAGGTAGGGAAGCTGGTATGCTAGCTCAGAGGTTCCTCTCAGAAACATGGCCGTGATACACTCAAACCCTAATCAACACGTAATCATGTGAATCAGTTAACAATCGGTAATCCAAACTCTATCAATCCTAGCCGGCTTGCATCTCACCTTCTAGAACTCATAGAATCATACATACATGAAAGACCACTACGTCTACAAACAGGCATAAGTTCTTAGTACGGCGATAGTCTACTTCTGTAACTCGAGGCTATACCACAAGGTAGGAAACACATCCTAGTCCTAGACTGATCAGACCTAGCGACAACAGCTATTCCGTTCCCCGTCCCATGACATAACCGTCTATGAGAAACTCTACTAGGCGAACCCCTAAGCAGAGATGGCTAGTACTTAAGCTGGTTCCAACCCCAAAACGGATTAGGCAACCATGCCCCGACTTGGATATAAACCCACCAAGCCGAGACACAAAAGCTATCAAGCGGCGAACTTATACTCGTTAAAGATAGTACGGGCCTATCAATGTCATGGTCCAAGCTCCTCATTTAGAATTAGCATGGTCAAGACGCCATATACTCATAATTCTCTATGGGTACTTAGTCAACACGACACCAACCATATAATAAAACAGTCACGGGAAAAACATCCTATCATGTGACTAATTGCATATCAATAATAATTAAATATCATATCGCCTCATATCTACTAAGGCTAATTCAATAATTAAATACAACCTTACTAGAAGACAAATCCCCGACCCGAGTCCCGCGACGGGTCATCAGTCAAATCGGGGCTGACTAGATCTTAGTTTGACCAAACACGTTGGATCAAACCGGCTAGAAACAGAGTCTTTATCACATAGACATAAAATCAACATATTCATTACATGTTATTCTATTAAAACTTCTAACATGTGAATTAGATTATATTATACCCAAAACCCCGTTTGACTTAAAGGAGATTAACTTAAACTACGGTCTCGTCTTATAATTTCTAACATTTGAGAAATAATAATTTAATGAAAAACCTTTTTAATTAAATATTTTACTTATTAATATTTCTCGCTTGCTAATTATTACAAAACGCGATCAAAATGACGATAACTCAAAAACCGTCACAAGTCCCAAAGTGGGACCCACGGGCTGAGTTGGGCCGGACCCCACATGGGCCTGAACTGGGCCCCACGGGCCTAAATGGGCTGTTTTGGCAGATTTTATACTTTTTACAAAAACCATTTCTTAATTATTTCCCGCATGCTTAACTTAATTAAAACCCGTCAAAACAACCTCATAACAATCAAACATCGACACAACCCAAAGACCAAAACCCGGACCCACCTTGGACCAGCCCAGACCGGTCTGAACCGGCCTGGACCGGCTGGTTTGGTCCGGTTTGGCCCCTCCTCCACGGTTCACACAACCAAAGCAACAACCCCAATTTCCAATTAATTCCCACATGTTTTTAATTACTAACATCCATTTTTAAACATCCAATTTAACCATCCAACATGCAACAATCATCATCATGAAGAAATCATAAAAATATAACAAGAACACCAACATATTCATAAATTCCTACACCATAATAAAATCAACCACTTATCATGTTACTAACTAAAATCATAAAACCATAATCATATGAACAAAAACTAAAGATGAACCAAAAACTAAAGTAAACCAAAGCTATGTAACATTTATCCGTCGAGTAACTCGGAATCGTTACCTTAGCTAGCTAAAATCAAGTAGCACAAAAATAATAAGAACTAAGAACTAAGAAACCCGTCTTCTAGTCTTCCCCTAATATATACGAGTCACCAAACTCGTCTTCAAAATCTTCCCCTATAAGAAATGACAAGAAAACAATTATTAGAACTTAAAACTTGATTTTCCATAATTAAAGTGTTGAAAACGATTTTGTCGGAATTTAAAATAAAACGTACTTGAAGATGGGGAGCGAAGAGGAGATCCTAGAAATATAAGTTAGGACGGATTTAATTAAGAAATGAAGGTTTTATGAAGGTTTTGCTCAAGAACGACGAAGAACGGATGAAGAACGACGAAGAACGTTCAAGAACGATGAAGAACGATTTATTTGATCTTAAGTTGATTTGTTGTAAAATGAAAAGTTGTTTGTGAGTAAAGTGGGGTGAGGAGTGTCGTGTAATATAGAGCAAACTAGTGAGTTGGGTTTTGAAATTGTGGTTATGGAATTGACCCGGTATAATAATTATATTACCGTAATTAATTAGATATTAAGTTAATTGAATTAAATATCAAGATATTATGTTATTATAATGAAAAGAAATAAAATATCAAGGCTAAGAGAGGAAGAAAAACCGTGTGGTATGGGTGATATCGGGTCAGTTTTGTAAACGATTTGCGTAATTTTCGTTAACTGATCGATAAAGTAAATAAATATCTAGATATTATTATTAGTTTAATCAAAAGAATTAAAATATCTAATGTGAGTGGAAAACGATGACCTGGGCGCGTGACTCATGCCAAAGTCGAGTTTCGGTTTCGTTTCGCGCTTTACGATGAGGCGGGAATAGTTAAATGATGTTCGGTTAAAACCGTAAACGTTATTCTTTAAATTCCGAATAAATTCAAAATAATTATATTAAATTATGATAAATCTTAATAAATCTAAATAAAAATAAATCAAAAATATTATTTTTTTAAATAAAATTTCGGTCTTCATACTTATGAGACGAGTCGGGAAAAGTCAACGGAAGTCAAAGTTGACTGAAAAGTCGAGAAAAGTCGAAGATGACTTAAAAGTCAAGAAAAGTTTAGGACGACTTAAAAGTCAAGAAAAAGTCAATGACGACTTTAAAAAGTCAAGGAAAAGTCAAAGACGACTTAAAAGTCAAGAAAAGTCAAAGATGACTAAAAACGGTCTTTTCATGAAATCTCTCAGAAATTCCAAATACGAACGCGGAATTTCAAAATACGACTCGAACAATAAATTCTATTTTAAAAACTTAAGTTCTACTGAAAAGTGTTAGTAAATATTTTTACTAGACAAAATCGGGTGGTATATTTCGGTTGTTAACAATGAGTAAAACTTCAAATGAATCATGCTTTGACGTAACTTCTCGATCGTTGAATAGAATCCATTGTAGTTGATAAACTTGATATCTTCAGTTAGTAGAATTCCTTAACAAAATCAATCTTCATATGTATTTAGAACTCACAATTCGGATATAGTCATTCATAATGACTTTTGATCTTCATTTCAGGTAATACACCAAATAGTGAGAGAAAATAAGTTCAATTATTCTCATAACATGACATAGTATTATGTCTAAAACAATTGTCATCTCAACAATCATTACTATAGTGTATCAATAATGCGCTTGTAGTGCTACCTCGTTAAAAACCTTGATAGGAAAAACCCGTTGGGACAAAAAACCTAGTCGAAGGGAAAAAGAGTGTAGCAATCATCCATATATTGGATCTCTACGGGAGAAGCAATCAAATTTTTGGATAATAATAATCCACTAAATACCTTCAGTAATTTTCTTTGCTAAACCATTGGATTGACATCCTCATTGTAGACTTTGACTACATTATTTTTCAATCGTTATGATACTTCTGGACCATAAAATCATCTCAAGTTTTTAACAAGAAACTCATTCAGATCTCAATTCTCATATGCTCAAACTTCAGGTTGAGACATCAAATAAAATCTAAAGGATTTTTGATGTTCCATTTTGGAACTAATCACGATATCTTTCAATCGTATTGTAGAGGTTTATATATTTTGTCACGAGTTCTCAAAACTCAATTGATCAACCATTTAACAAATAATGATCATTCATAAGAGGCTCCTTCAGGGAGATATCCTCGTAGGAGTAAAATATACTTCTCCTTTTAAACATTTATCAAAGTAGAACAATATAATTAATCATGTGCATGCAAATGATATGTAACTAATTCTAAACAACATAGTTTAACAATAATGCAATAATAATAATGTAGATATTAAAACTAAGATGCAATGTTGAACTTACTCTCTATATGCACATGATAATGACTCAAAATGCAAACTGTACAGTTTCTTTTACAATATTCATAATTTCAATTGACTTCAGGTCAATAGATGGACTTCAGGTCCATGAGCTCATTTATAATCAAAGATTATATGTCGACAATCAAAATTAGGACTTGCATATAATATCCCCATTTTTTAGTCCATTAAACTCCGCGCACAAATGCATATCGGTTCCATAACCATATCGATATAATTCAACATCTCTTAGATATTTTCAGTACTGATAAGTGATATCTGAATATATAGGGTACCATTTATTCTCTATATCGGTCATTTATTATCATTCAGATATTTATGTCACTTCAGGGACATACAAATTTCTTTACTCCATAGAAGTACCAACTGCCCATTCTTGCCATTTTCTTACTACTTGAAATATGTGAACCGATATGACTTCCACACTACATTCCATGTGTGGTTATTGTTCAATTTGACAAGAATTTCAATTTTCATTACATATAATATCTATGACTAATTTATAGAACGTTATACCACAAATAGGGCTAATCTGTCTATAATTAAATCATAGATCCCAATGTAATGTCACATTTAGACAAGGTGATCAAACTGGTATCGTAATACATCTTCATAACTAAATGAATGACATCATTTTTAATTTTATGAACCTCTATTTGATGTATTTCATATTGAAAACAAACCGCTGAACTTCAGGTCCAGTTGGGGATATCATACTTGTTTGTTTTTACCAGCTTCTCCTTATCATTCTCCCCCTAAGGTGGTAAAAACTATCACCAAATGTATAGTCTAAATATTTATCATAACCACCTTATATCTCAATTTCTCATATCATCGATAAGAATTTATGTGTGCATTTTTGTACAATAACAAAATATTTCGGAGAGTAACATATAATGCAGTTGGATTTTAATGTGCTGAATCACAATGCCCAATTTAGGAGATCAACGATTTTATATAATAATCAAAATGTGATTTCTAATCACAAGAACTACTCAGAAAAATCATTATGTGACTACAAGCCATTCAATAGAGTGTCAATCCGTACACAAACATTTCAGTTCTTTATTAAACTTCTGAGTAATGTTTATATCTCCAATATCAAATATACTCAATCTCACTGTAGTGTCTTGCCTTTAATGAGATTTCTACACTAGAGAGTTTCAGCACTTATCTTTTCTCTAGGATAAACTCCAAGTTTATCAAAACGGATATAATAAGAACCCGGATGGCGTCAATCGTCACATCTTAACAATTTAATGTCAACTTTTTATTTAGCTTGACGTCCACAATTTATGACGCTAATTTACAAGCACTTGGCTGTGTATAAATAATTTCCGAATAATTAATATATCACACGCCACTTTAATTTCTAGTTGACTATTCATCTTGCTAAACTTCTGGTTAGCAATGTCATATCACGTGCCAAATTTATAGTTGACTATAATTACAGTGCTAAACTTCCAGTTAGCAACATTTAAACATACGACTTCAAATTAATTCTGTTGTATCTAGCCTAGAAAAAAATAGATGTGACATAAGACACTAACGGGTGTCTTACTTATATTGGCAAGACTAAGCATGTAACACAATATTCCTTCAGGGAATATAATACATTGCTTTTTCTTGTAGTATGGACACAAACCATACATCAAAATGATTCTTTATAGGGATACAAATCATAACTGATTCTTTGAATAATCTCAGTTAAACTCAATTAATAATTCTTTGATCCCTTCAGAGGATGTGGTGAGTTCAATGAATCACTTCATAATATTAAATAACTTGATCACATGTCACTTATATACGAGATACCACACATAGTATTTTAAGCTATTTATACGATAATGTGTCTACATGACTACATTATTTGTATGAATGATAAATATATTTCATACTCAAAACAAGATATCTCATTCACTTCTCGTTCACTTCAGGGAATGATTTTGAATTGATTGGATATGATTATCAACTCTTAAGAGTATCTCATCTTGCAAATATTCATGTATAATCCCGAGTTCATTTTTTAATTATGATGCTCAAATAATACTCACTATATGAAATGTGAGAATTGATCAACACTGTGAACTTCAGGTCACAGTTTCAGTATCTGTAAACATTATGAACTTCAGGTCATAATTCAGTATTTTTAAACACTATGAACTTCTGGTCATATTTTTAGTATTTTTTAAACAATATGAACTCCAAGCCATAAAATAAACATCAATCAACTCGTATATGAATTTCATTTTTCTTTACTCATAGAGATATGAGTGTAACTTGACATTTCATGAAATATTTTCCTTCACTAATCGAATTCGGCTCAATAAAGGCCTCATCAATTGGCTCACCAAAGACCGCATTATTAGGCTCAATTCAGGCCAAAATATTAGGCTTAATGTTATGCGTTGTTCTCAATTTCTGCTATAGGCAGGTCTTAATAAGATGTCACATTCACTTCAATGAATGAATGAAATTTTAGATTTCATTATATTGTTCAACTTAAGGTGAACAAGAATCAATTCAGAAATAATTTTCCCTTTATTAAAGATTGTTTTATTTATTTGAAACTCAAATACGGTTAATAACAAATAGCAGCTGTGAACTTCTGGCCACTAGCATTTACATGTGGTCTTCTGGCCACTTACACTTAAACAATATGAATACATTGTATTGATGAGACGCTATTAAGTTATTACACACCTTAAAAACTTTGAACTTCAGGCCAAAGTCATAATGTGGACATATCCCCAATCTTTGTAAAATTAATCTTTTGGAAATTCAGATCAAAAATTATATTATACTCCCTCCTATTCTGAGCAATGTTCTCCCTTTCCATTTTCGTCTATTCACAATATCTTCCCCCTTTCCTTTTTTGGTAAACTTTTATACTTATTTTAATCACATTACCCCACTACAATACCCCACAATACCCATACTTTATCTTATTTTAATCACCTTACCCCACAACAATAATTATTTTAATCACTTCACTCCACAATAATACCCCATAATACATTGCCTCTCTCCAATCACCTTACCCCCACTACATTACTTTTGCTTATTTAATTCAAAACCTTAAAATTTGTGCCAAATGGGAAGGGGGAACAATGGTCTGAATAGGAGGGAGTATGTCCTTTGCCAAAAACTAAGTCCAATAATATGTACATCATACAAGATTGACTTAGTTACCATATTAAATAAGAACTCTTCATTTCTCGGTGTCATAAGAATATCAAACGCAGCAAAATTGTAGGCAATTCATGATAATCTGAGTTATTTCTCGTACGATCTTTAATATAATTAACGAAATAATTTATGAACAAACGGAAATAACTGAGCAAAATTGATTGATAAATATGATATATATTATAAACATACAAAATCAACCCATATGTTGTTAAACTCAAGTAACATATCTATGAAACGTACAGGAAATGTACGGAAATAAATGGAACTTGTGTTTTCATCAAAATAATCATCATAGTTCATTAATTCGGATAATAAATATATATATGCAAACAAGATTATAATCATTGTGATCCTTTATAAATTATCTTCTTTGATTAACTTTATTAGCTATTGGGTTGTTACATATTACGACACATAATTGAGTTTAAAACCAAAACTTACTAAATCACTTAAACCATAGGAATCATAATGATTAATGAACTAAGTAAATAATTAAGTATACATGGAACTATGGAAGACAATCACCACATAGAAGCAAATCGATTAAATAAGAATCATAATCAATAAGTTTGGTAAGAGATATGACCAAAGTTTTGTTCTTTTCTTCGTATTAGCAGATTTGCAGCAATTAAAGGAGTATCCCATAATTCATAGTATTAATTAGAACAATGTTACGTGAAATTAATAGTTACCGTACGGACAGGTAAACATAAATTAAATATAAACAAAATATTGATACAACAGTTGATCGAAGCAATCTAGAAATCAATATTATCATATTTGAATAATAATTATTTTATCCAATTGGTTAGGCTCGTGCTAATAACGTGTTGTGAAATAAAGAAGGCAGAGAATTAGAGAGAAGGTAGAGAGAAGGTAGAGGAAGACAGATGTGTGTTATTATTCCATTATAAGGGGTATAAATACACATACAATAGGGGTAGAGTTTCGATAAGATAACATATTCTAGTATCCTATAAGATATGGACATCCATATAATAATATTTCATAACAGAAACCTGAAAGAAGAAAATAAAGGGTAAAGTGGGTATTTGGATACTTTTCTTGGTTATATCATCGACATTAATCTGAACACGTTCGCAGCTTACCGTACATGCTCAAATAAAGTTAAAGATGCTGGACATAAACCTTGCAAGTGACCAAGGCACGGAGCATGTAACTTTTGAGTTTTGACCATTTGCGTTAGGAGTTACGGAGTAGTAACTTCGCAGATTTGATCAAATGGACAAAAACTCTTGTCCCCATCGGATAAACTTAAAAATTGAGGACAAAAACATGCAAGAAGACAGAAATGGGAACAAAGCAAATTGAGGACAGTAATACATCTCATTGGAAAAATTATCAGAACTGTCCGATTGTGTCCAGACCATAGTTTTAAAAGGCAGGTGCGAGGCAGTGAGCTGCCTGTGGCAACAAACATAAAACAGGTGAGGCAATGGCGTGCCCTCATATACACGGGAGCAACGAATAGGCAGAAAGCAAACTGAGGGAAATCTATTTCTCAAAAAAAAATTATGAAAACTGTCCAATCAAGTCTAGACTGTAGACAATCATTTCTATATCCATCACTTTAGTCTCTAGCTCAAAGAGATGGAATCAAAAATCAGGACATATTTATATTGAGCAACTAACAAAAATAATTTCACAGCAGCAAAGTTGTGTGCATTCAACCCTTCTTACACCGCCATGGCCTTTGAGAAACTGGTTAGAAGCAGCAACCAAAGATATTGCTTACTAAAGCATGAAGTCCAGGACCAAGAACAGCAAGCATTTAAGATGTAAAAATAGCACCTCGGGCAGCAGGATCAAGAGTCGACTATAAGAGATCGCAACTGTTGTCGGAAAGTAGGGGCTTTATCTGCCTTAACAGCCATCACTAGTCCGGTCATCCGATAATTTTTTAGCTGCAGTTATAACCATCATCAAATGGAATAAAAGGACAGTCATGTATAATTTTATTAGTAGGATCACAGATTCACAGATACTCGTGTAAACAGTTTCTTTTTTTTGAGAAAGTATGAACACAATTTTACATAAGCTTTAATCGAAAGGCGCATGTTTTTTAACCAAATACCCGTATAAAAGAAAAATTTTAAACTACAGAGTACTCTAATATAGTAATGGTAGGCGTAGGGCCGTAGGGGTTTACTTATTAAATGGTTTGATGATAATTCATGTATAATTGATAGTAGGGGTAGGGATTTCCTTATTAAGCGGTCTGACAACAACTCGTAAAATCACTTCACAGTTTTTTAACCAGGATAGAGGTACATATATAAACCGAATTAATCTATAGAAAGATTATACGGTGTATCAATAATGCAGTGCGATTAGAAACAAAGTAAATCACTACGAAGGTTTCATAATGAAAACAAAGCACATACTGAGCCAAATTAAGCTGGGATACCAAAACAAATTTTTATGCATCAATGTGATAAACATTTTTCCTAAATTGTGAATTCTACACCTCAATCAAAGAAGTGCATCACAAGACTGGCAACGGAAACACAAAACTAACCTCTTGTGCAGCCGGCGGTTGCGTTTTCAAAGGAAAGGTGAATGACCATGAGCAGAGCTGAGGTATCCATTGAAGATAATTAGATAGTGCAATTATCAAAATTCAAGACATAATCATGTTGCAAATGAACAAAAAGTAATAGCGCTTAGGGAAAACCTGATGAAAAATTTCATCTTCTGCCTTCACGTAAATCAGATCTTCATTACTGCTACTAGTTGACCTTTTCTTATTTCGCGCAATTTTCTACGAGCATTAGAAGAAAAGATAAATGTATATGCAACCGTTGCTAAAAAGAAAAGATCGTGTAGTTGTTAAGAACGTAAGAAACATCGAACAGAATAGTACCTTGTATATTCTGGAGACGAATAAGAAGTGTTTGAAGCGGAATGATTTACGGAGATCCACTGTCGGCTTTGAACAATGCAAACAAAGATGATTCTTAAATTAGACAGACATCACATCGGTACGGAAACTTTAATGAAACAGTCTAGCAACTGAGACACATTAAGATTGAATGGACATACATGTCAGACTGTTTCACAGTTCACACAAGTCTAACTGTCATACTCAAAGAAGGAGTAAAACACGCGTTAAGCTACTATTGCAGATAAATAAGTCATCTAACCTCATCTTCCGTTGCCCAAGTAATTTCATCAAACAGTGCATCATAAAGAGGCGGCAACAGCTGAGGGGGAAGATTAGTGACACGCTGAGAAACAATCAGGCCAACATGTTCAGTTTCATCCCCCAAAAGTGTTTTCAGCTTACCAACCGGGCCCTCCTCTGGACATACATTGAGCAAGTAGTCTTTGAGTTCAGTAATACACTTATGATCCTGGCATCACAAGACTAAAACTATTGAACATTGTAAAGAAATAGAACACGAAATATTCAAGGCTATTTCTATGCTATTTGCCACATATATCAGCACGATCAACAGCTTAGAAATCTAAACACATGTCAATAAACGCAATAGGTCTATAACCACTCATATCAAACAATAGGAGTGTAAGTAACTTATACAACCTTGTATCTCCATAAATTCAAAACTGTAAGAAATGCAAATAACCCCTCGTCTTCATCGTCCTCTATCCTGACCACAGATCCAACTGTTGTCTGTGCGATTATTATGTCCACAAAACCACTTAGATCCCATTGCTTATCATCAAGATAGTTGGGCAGTAGAGTCTTCACTCCATGGAAGTTATCAGGTTTCGGGTCAAAGAATGCAAAGTCTGCCTGGACGACTTCCTTAAATAAATTAGAAAATTAATGAGAATCAGTGGCTTATCAATGTCATCCTCCAGGATGAATTTTAGCTAAAATGGGATAAGCGAAAGCATGCTTACTTCAAGTGATTCTTCTTCCGAAGAGCTAACTTCAGGTGCTTCTTCTTCAGAAGAGTCGGATACTGGATCATTTGCCCTTAAACGATGGTTAGCCCCGCTACCTAAAATGTCATAAATCATGATAACCAGCAGCATATACAATTTAAATAATGGAAATCGAGGATTTGTCTAAAAAAACAGACACACATAATACCTTGACATTTTAAGGAAGTTATACTGTCAAACTTGGAATTAGAGGATTCGTTAAAGGATGAATAAGCTGCAGTAGCTCTAGAAATTGAACGACCAAATGGTGAGAAGGTGAATGGGCAAGGCGCCAACAGTCGAGATCTTCGAGGTTTTCGAGGCATCCTTACTACTGCACAAAATAAAGTTTAGTAAATACTCCGTAAGTAATATAGAAGTCCTAAATACCAATAATTCGTTAAGAAGGAAATCTCATCGGTTGCTGGCTTCCAACTTATATTTGCTTATTTATAGAGAAGTTTCCCTTACCCTATAATTTGCGCCTTTGCGGCTGCCCTTGAGGCATGTTGTTTAGAGAAGTATGTACTCCGTATATGTTAAGTTCAAGTACGCCCAGTATATAGAAAAACACATTGAGTTGAGGAAGAAATTAAGAGCTACAGTGGTATACATAGTGCTACATATCTTAATGTAAGCCAGAAAATTGACTATGATAATCAAAAGCAAAACAAAATTTGACTTAATAAAACACACAATAATTAAATTGATGATATTATATGCAAGATGATGCATTATGATTATTCAAGCGTGCAATTATACAATTTGTATGACAAAAACATAGTAATTACGGAGTAATTGTTATCAATTTCGGGCCATTAAAATCAAAAGTCCCCACATATGCAATAACACACTACAGTTAGACACAAAATATGAGAATAAAAAAAGAAAATAGGCTGAATTTATCAACACTTGACATAAGCGAAACTGAATATACAACAAGCAAACCACAAAACAAGCTGTGTACATGATATGACAAAAAAATAGTAGACTATTAAAACGAAATTACCACAAAAAGAGCTTTGTTGGGTGGCGATGGGAGGAGTGATTCAACGACGGTGGTGAGGAACGATTTCACGGCGATTGTAATTGCTGACTGGTCAGGGAGGGTTTAGGACTTGAGGGTTTTTTTTATCGGGGGTACCGCTCAACACAAAATCTCATTTTTGACCGTCCCTATCCGTCACAAGTCAAGTAAGGCTCTCTTCTTTTAGCTGAATTTTGCTGAACTTTTCTAAACTGAACTTATAGGAGTTGAACTAAAGGCTCTGTTCTTTTGGACTGAATTTGTCTGAATTGAACTGAACTAAACTTAATGGAGCTGAACTGAACTGAACTGAACTGAACTGAACTGAGCTGAACTGAACTGAACTGAGCTGAACTGAACTGAACTGAATAGAGCTGAGCTGAACTGAACTGAACTTAATGGAGCTGAAATGAACTGAACTGAATAATAAAAAGATAACAATATTTTATTATTACTATTAATCATTAGTAATAATAATATTATATTAATATGATCTAATAATAATAATAATAATCAAATAAGATATAAAAAAAATATTATAGTAATATAATAAAAAAATATAATATTAATATGAATGATAAAATTATTAATTATAGTAATAAATATATAGAATTAAGTAACTAAAAAATAAATATGATAAGTATAATATAATAATATAATAATACAAATAATAATATTAAATATAATATATAACTTATAATAATAATAATAACTAGATTTCATGCCCGTGCGATGCACGGGTCTACGTTAATGTCATTTTCATAATTTTCCTATAACAATTAACTTGTAAAAATAAACTTTTGAAAGTTTAGGACTATAATAAAATATACTCCGTAATTTTTAAGAAAATAATATTAATATATTAATTCAACTTCTATTTTAAACATATTTTACCAACCTTGTCAGGAATCAAGTTATATTTGATCTATATGACTCGAAAAATGATCCAAAGTACCTAAGAATTAAGCTCTCTAAGACAATGCTTAAAAGAATCAAAAGATTTTGGGTTGATCACCCTACCTTATGATAATTGTCCGATATGGGGCAATTCTACTATTTATAGGTATTAGTATCTTCACCACACTTACATTATTTTTCAAGGTGGGATATACAACATACTAAGAATTACACCAAGTATGTGCAAATAATATGAGATTTTATACTATAATGATAACATTTTTTTTACTACAAATCTTATAATTAGATTATTTTCATAATTAATACAAAATTTTAAGAGCTCTCTAAAACAATATTTGAGAGACTTAAACGATTTTGGATTGATATCTATGTCTAAGGACGACTCTTATGTATAATCGCATGATCACTCCAGCTTATGATATTTCTCCGATGTGGGAGAATTCCTCTATTTATACATAGTATATTGACCACACTTACATTATTTTTCAATGTGGGACAAATAATATATTTAGTTGTACACCATTAAAATTATTATTTATGATACTTTCTTAAATTTTTATTTATGATATTTTCCTAAATTAATTTTGATGATGTAAATTTCATGAAGGCGGGGATAATAATACAAACTTTTTAGAGTTCTGTAAGATAATACTTAAGAGATTCAAAAGATTTTGGGTGAATATTTAACTTTGAAAGATGACTCATTTTCACAATTTTTTTTTTGTGAAATGAAATGTAAAAGGTTTTATATAAAAATTATAAACATCACTTGAATATAAAATAGGAAATGTATATTGAGATAAATAAAAGATTTTTCACTTTATTTTTTTGTGATACCTTCCTAAATTCATTTTTGATAATGTAGATTTCACTAATGTGGATACAAACTTTTAAGAGCTCTCTAAGACAATATCTAAGAGACTCAAATGATTTGTGTTGATATCTATGTGACACCCTCAAATTTGCGGAAAGAAAAAATAATTTAAATAATAACGAAGGTGTCATAAATAAAAAGGTTCATTACAAAACGGAAATAATATTATACAAAAGAAATATACAAGACGGGAGACATATCTCCCGTATAAATACGGAAATAAAAAGAGTGTATAATAATATACAATCTAAGAACCGAATATAGGTCCAAGGTAAATACTTCGCTCGCTAGCTCGTCAATGTACCCCAAATATGCATCACCACCTGTTCGACCGCATTAAATATAAACACGGAAGCCACAGTCAGTGGGGAGTAACTCCGAGTTCTCCCAGCCACGAAATGTCGAGTTTAATGAAACATGAATAACATAAAAGCAATGTATATGGAAAATACAAAACTTAAACATATATGATATGCTTGTCATGTTATGAAACAGATAACTAACAAATAACCTAGCATGTGAAAGCTATCATGTGAGACCGATAATAAACTATAACTCGAGGTAGGAAGCTGGTATGCTAGCTCAGAGGTTCCTCTCAGAAACATGGCCGTGATACACTCAAACCCTAATCAACACGTAATCATGTGAATCAGTTAACAATCGGTAATCCAAACTCTATCAATCCTAGCCGGCTTGCATCTCACCTTCTAGAACTCATAGAATCATACAAACATGAAAGACCATTACTTCTATAAACAGGCATAAGTTCCTAGTACCCCTGTCAATAGTCGACTTCTGTAAACTCGAGTCTATCCCAAACAAGGTGGAAAACATCCTAGCCCTAGACTGATCAGACCTAGCGACAACAGCTAACCCATTCCCTGTCTCATTACATACCCGTATATGAGAAACTCTACTAGGCGACCCCCTAAGCAGAGATGGCTAGTACTTAAGCTGGCTCCCTTCCCAAAGCGGAACTCTTAGGACGCCATGCCCCCGGCTTTGTATCAAAAGGCCCAAGCCAGTGACACAAAAGCTATTAACCATGAACTATATACTCGTTAAAGATAGTAAGGCCTATCTATGACATGGTCCAAGATACTCATTTAGAATTAGAATGGTCAAGACGCCATATACTCATAATTCCCTATGGGTACTTAGTCAACACGACACCAACCATATAATCAAACAGTCAAGGAAACGATTTCCTAACATGTGACTAATTGCATATAAATCATAACCAAATAACATATCGCCTCATATCTACTAAGGCTAATTCATTAATTAAATACAACCTTACTTGAAGACAAATCCCCGACCGAGTCCCGCGACGGGTCATCAGTCAAAACGGGGCTGACTAGATCTTAGTTTGACCAAACCCGTTTGATCAAACCGGCTAGAAACAGAGTCTTTACCACATAAACTTAGACATAAAAGTCAACATATTCATTACATGTTATTTTATTAACTTCTAACATGTGAATTATTAATTCTTACCCAAAAACCCGCTTGACTTAAAGGATATCAAATTAAACCATGATCTCGTATTATAATTTCTAACATGTGAGAAATAATAATTTTATGAAAAACCTTTTTAATTAAATATTTTACTTATTAATATTTCCCACTTGCTAAATATTACAAAACACGATAAAAAAGACGATAACTCAAAAACCGTCACAAGTCCCAAAGTGGGACCCACGGGCTGACTTTTGGGCCGAACCCAACATGGGCCTGAATGGGCCCACGGGCCTATTTGGGCTGTTTTGGCAGATTTTACAATTTTTTACAAAAACCGTTTCTTAATTATTTCCCGCATGCTTAACATAATTAAAACCCGTCAAAACAACCACATAACAATCAAACATCGACACAACCCAAAGACCAAAACCCGGACCCACCATGAACCAGCCCAGACCGGGCCTGAACCGGCCTGAATCGGCCTGGTTTGGGTCCGGTTCTCAGCCTTTCCTCACGGTTCAACCACCACAAATTCCAAATCAATTCTAACATGTTTTTAATTAACAACATCCATTTTTAAACATTCAAAACAACCATCAATCATACAAAAATCATGATTATGAAGAATCATCCAAATTCCTCAAGAACACTAAACATATTAAAAATTTCCTACACAACATAAAAATCATAACTTATGAAAAATCCTCAAAATTCATAAAGAACACTAAACATATTATAAATTTCCTACACAACATAAAAATCATAACTTATGGAAAATCATCAAAATTCATCAAGAACACAAAACAACATAAAACTCCATACAACATAAAAATCATCATACTTATCATATTACTACTAAAAATCCATAAATCATAAAAACATGAACAAAAACAAAGATGAACCAAAAACTAAAGAAAACAAAAGTTATGTAACATATATCCGTCGAGTAACTCGGAATCGTTACCTTAGCTAGACAAGACAATTAGCATCAAAATAAGAAGTATAAACCAAGAATCCCTCCTACTAATCTTCACCCAAAATATACGAGTCTCCAAACTCGTCTTCAAAATCTTCCCCTATAAGAAATAACAAGGAAACATTATTAGAACAAAAATATGATTTTCCATAATTAAAGTGTTGAAAACGATTTTATCGGAATTGAAATAAAACCGTACGTGAAGATGAGGAGCGAAGAGGAGAGTCTAGAAATATAAGTTAGGACGGATTTAATTAAGAAATGAAGATTGTATGAAGGTTTTGCTCAAGAACGATGAAGAACAATTGAAGAACACGAAGAACAAATGAAGAACGATGAATAAAGTGATATTTAGATCTTAATTTGATTTGTTGAAAAATGAAAAGTTGTTAGTGAGTAGTGAAGGGTGAGGGAGCCGTGTAATTATAGGCAAAAAGGAATGTCGGGTTTGGAAATTGTTGTTACGTAATTGACTCGCGTTTAATAATTATTTTACGGTAAACGATTAAATATAATTAACGATAAAGTTAATTAAACTAAATATCATGATATTATGCTATTAATAATCAAAAGAAAGACAAATATCTAGTCCTATTAGAGGACTTAGGAGCCGTGTGGAATGGTGAGAAGACGGATCTGATTTCGAGCGTTTTGCGTAATTTTCGTTAACTGATCGATAAAGTGAAATAATATCTAGATATTATGATATTATAATCAAAAGTAATGAAATATCAAGGTCTAAGAGAGGAGAGGAAAGGAGAGGAGAGCCGTGTGGGTTAGGGGCTTGTCGGGTCTGATTTTTTTCTCGATTTGCGTAATCTCCGTTGACGGATCGATAAAGTAACAAATATCTAAGATATTTGTATTAGTTTAATCGAAAGAATTAAAATA
>JAIUZE010013583.1:0-18829 GCA_022085475.1 Heliosperma pusillum
CCTCCATCAGGATTCAGAATCCTTGGAGCAACTGTTGCCAATTTTGAAAAATCTAAACGAATGTGGGGTCCAAAGCGTGGAGTTTCAAACAATTATACTTTACCTATCAGGGTAGGAGTATTTGGACATGAGAGACCGTGCA
Source organism: Heliosperma pusillum (assembly GCA_022085475.1). Taxonomy (NCBI): domain Eukaryota; kingdom Viridiplantae; phylum Streptophyta; class Magnoliopsida; order Caryophyllales; family Caryophyllaceae; genus Heliosperma; species Heliosperma pusillum. Next base: position 143 of record JAIUZE010013583.1, read on the forward strand.
GGAGTACTTCTTTATTATATATGTATGATATGATATGCGCCTATGCCTATAGACCCTTTAAGGTAGTTACATTGGAAATAAGAATCCTCCCCGAAAATAACTTTTTGAAGTCGGGGTTAGGTACATACCATCCTTTTTGAGCGTTCTCTTTGCGGTCCATGCTATACACTAGCTAGTCCTGCCTCTCCAACTTCAAGTCCTTCTTCCTCATACTTGAGATTATTCATGGTCTGCGGTTACTCCGACCATCTATATCCACTAGAAAGATAACACAACACATATGCAATAGGATCGGGACGCATTCGCCGATGAAAGACTCAAAAGAAGTTTTCCACAAGAAAATTAAAATTCTGCCGTTCAAGAAGCAATTAAGGCGGATGAAATGGTGAATTATATGGACAGTTCTGCGAAGTGTTTAAATTTGGAGTCCAAGCAATTGACATTTCTTAGGAAATGGGTCCCACGCAACAAATGGAAATGGGGACCAAGAAAGCCCTTTCTCATGACTTATGAAAAAGCCGGGTAAACGGCGACTTTGGCTTTTGCCGCAGCCGAATCTCACGATCAGGATCTGGGCTTGGAGAATGGACTTCCGCAGTTGAAGCCTTTCTGGTGGGATTGAAGACTGCCGTCGAATAAGCCGCTTTCGCTTGATAACTTTTTTTATTTTATTTTTTATTCTTTTTTTTATTTTTTTTTTTTTATTTTATTCGGAGGGGACGCCCACCCCAAAATAAAATTTGCTTTCTTGGCTTTCTTCTTTGGCGGCCAGCTGCTGGATTTGCTTGTGCTTGATTCCGCTTGAATAGCCATTTTTGACCAACTTGAGAATTTTCATAAGACCGTGAACCTGCTTTTGAAAAGAAAGGAAGAGGTGGGGCATGTGCATGTCCCTTTGATTCCTCGCTCTAATTCTTCCGCGAACGTGTGATTCCTCGAGCGTGAGGTAGTAATGCCACGTTTGAGGCTTTCCTCTTAATAATTTTTTTATTGAATGGAGGGAATCCGCTCCATAACTAGTAGTATAGTGAAGTCGTCAATGTGTATGGAAATAATGAATAAATGCACGAACACAAATAATGAGCAGACCCGCCATCCTAATTAGTGTAACGTAGGTGTCTTTCTCGGGTGATGGAATGGGGGATGAATGCCTATATCGCTTAGTAATGTTATTGTCGTGCTGATGCTATATTAAAGAATATAATAAAAAAAAAAAGAAAGGCTCGCAGGCAAACCCGTTATTCAAGGAGATGAATCAGGTGCAGGGGTTAGCTTCGGATTCGTATAGGTGATATGGGAAAGAGCATGTGGTTTTTGTTTACTTCCTGAATAGGATTAGGATAAGATAATTCATTTTGTGATTGGACTATTATAGGTAAAGTAGTTATAGTTAATAGGAGTAGGCCGTAGAAGAGGTTTGCTCTTGTTGGTCTAAGAAAGATAGAGAGAGGATAGCTCGGTTCTTGAATTCAGACTTAGCTGCTACGGACCTTGCTGCCTTAACTTTTCCCATTTGAAATGGGTCAAGCTTGTGCCAGGCCGCGGAATTGGCCATCTTGTTGAACTCCTTCTTTTAGTAGGACTAATGAGTTAAGGGAAGAGTGAGTTAAGATTCAAGTCAGAACGGGCCAAGGGAGCAAACTGAACGGGGTTCAGCTTAACTTAGTGCGAAACCCATCGTTAAAGACTAGCTTGCTTTTTCTCGTTCGCGCAGGGCCGAGGTGAGGGCAGGAGGTCGGCGAGCTGGCGTCGTTGCTTGATTCTTTTCTTTTTGAGAGGACAGGGGCTGGGCGACTCAGGCAGCTGCTATCCCACTTAATAGGGCTTCCTAGTTGGTTCAGTCCCCGGTCTTTATTAAGCGAGGTCTTACCTTTCGACTTGCATCCCCTATGTCTCTCACGTGGGCTTTAATAGCTTTGTTTAGACAGGAGCGCCTATCTGACCCATGAGCTCGAAATCATCTGACGTTGGCTAGCTTCATTGATTGATTGGCTTGCTCCGTGAAGGGGCTTCTTTAAGTCATTAATTTGAAGTCTCTCTTTTATCATATTTATCAGAATATAGGCAAACTAACTACCTTATAGGAAGATGGCAAAGCCGAAGATGTGTCAGAAAGAACACTCCTCTCCGGTGACTTGCTCAGTGATTCTCACTTTTCTTAAGTTGACATTGAACTTCCCTTCTGCAACCTTTAGTCAAGAAAGCTACCTTACCCTTAAGAGTTGTAACAGAGCTTTGAACAGCTTTAAGATTAATAGTATGCCAGGGAAAGATCATGAAAGTGGGCTCGATCAGCCTTTAAATATCTCTAACGTAAGTAGGGAGTGAAAGAAAAAAGCAATTAAATACCATCTTGGGTGAGACAGGTCAATTATAATTACAATGGACTATCGAGTACGCCCAACCATCAACCATCAATCAGGAGCGTCAACCAATATAGCTATCCACCCGCTCACTATCTATGCGCCCAATCAATCTATTCTTCCACCCAATCTATAGGAAGCCAACCCCAGCCCAGCCCGAGGACTAGGGGCTAAGCTACGGTATGATGACTAAGGTATGAAAGAACTCGAACATTAGTAGTTATAATTTAAATGCGAGTAGAGGTGCCGGAACTTAAAGGACTGGCTTAGTGCTGATGCCGACCGCGGATAAGTAGCTATAGTTGATGGAGCCTTCGCCCTCCTCTTCGGAAAGAATTCCCAGGAAACCGAAACAAAAAGAAGAGATTTCAATACTATGCTGCTTAAATTCTTTTTCCTTTCCCTCTCCTTTTTAGTCGAGCTATTTCATAACCTGTTATGATATATGATATGAGGGGAAAGCCCTTTCTTCTGGAAGTGGCTTAGGTCAATGGCTCGCTTTTCTTGTTACCTTATAAAATGAGGTTGAATCTTTCCGCTTGAAATAGCATTATGAATTTAAGCACCAGCAGAATCTTTGCTTTAAAAAAAAGACGTGGCAGACGTAGCAGTTAAAGTCCTGTTCCAATTGGGTGGATAACTTGAAGAGAATTCTGGTTGAAAAGAGACGGACGTCCCACTTATAACTTATATGATAAAGAAGGCAAAAGCTAAATCTAAAAGACTTTTTTCATAAACCCCCTTTCCGGGGATTTGTCATAGGAAACGGCTTGCTTGTACCCAAACGCGTGACCATTTTACCTTTTTAAGGATTTTGCTCGAAAGGCATTCTATTCTCAAACATAACAAGCTAAACGAACGACTCCTGCATTTGACTCTGGATCAAACTCTGATTAGTATTATAGGGTGCTTGCATCCAATTTCTTATGTTGGGGCAATCCCATTTGAACTGGCAGGTAAGCCATATTTTTAGTTTTAAGAGATTAATCGGCTGGGAGCGCATCTTCTAACTTCAGTGATTGGGGCTAAATCCCCTGCTTTCTTACATTAATAAAAATAAAGTAATAAATAAACTGCGGAATGAGTCTTAGTAGCATAAGGAGGGATCTCGGGAAGATCCTGTCCCTCTCCCTATCGAGCGAGTGTAGGTTTCGGAACGAGCATGTTAGCGAGCAGGATCTGGTTTAGCTGTAGCAGGATCAGGACCAGTAACTGGATCAGGATCATCAGGAACTGGATCAGGAATTCTTGAGTGAGCTTCTTTTACCGGTAACTAGTTGCGAGAGAAAAGCCGGGATTTCGGCCCAAAGACAGGAGTTGTGCCAGAACCTGGGATTTTGGCTTGTGATCTCATTTGCCTTCATAATCTCAAATCGAAAGTGCGACTTTTTCATTTTACTTATGATTTTGGTTGCACCAGCGATTTTATTAGTGAAATGGCATTTTTGGGTGCCATGGTTCAAAGAACCCGAGGATTTCGGACATTAATTGGCCAAAATTGGTATTATTAAGGTGAATAGTCGAGTAGCGAAAGATGATGAAAACGTGAACCGGGTGTCTTGACTTTACTTACCAAACTTCGGGGACCTTTCCTTGCGACACCGGACTCGGCTTTTGCGGCCGACCCGTCTTTTTTACTGTCCGCGGTTTGAAGAACCAAGCACTGCGAGCGATAAAAACAGGATTTTTGTGACAAACTAAATGCTTATGATGAAATTCATTTTCTGTGAAACATTTCCTTATTCTAGTTTCATATTAAAGATAAATCATATAAAAGAGGGACTCGAGCGATAGTGAAGAGGGTAGAATATCATAGGTAAAAGGATAGAGTTGGGGCAGGAGAACCATAACATATTGGGCCACACGCGGACCTACCATATACATGGAACGAGGCTCTCAGTAGGGCAGATAGCCCTTTGAATTAGCAGCTGAACAAGGAGGTATTTACCCTCCCATAACACATAATTACTTGATGGAATGCCCTCCAAAATACGTATAGGAAGTGAGCAAGGCAAGCTCCCTTACTCTCAAGGGGCGTACCAAGGCACTAAAATGATGCCTCTTGAAAACGTGTCCGAGGGTCAGACCATTACACAAGTAGCAACTCCAGCTTTTCCTAAGAAGAAACGTAACAGCTGGCTCGTTTCCCCCTTGATCCTGTTGAATAGCATTCCTTAAACCTCGGAATGCGACTAAGGAAGGGATAGATTAACTATGCTCCTAATAGCGCTCCCCAGGCTTATTCTTAGTGGTCTAGTTTCATATGAAAATTGAGGAAAAGGGCGCGTGAACTACCATATGAATGCAGCAAACGAAATTCCGAGCTTAAATTAAAATAGAAAAGAATTCCACTGTTATCTTATATGATAGAGTTCTATTCTGATCTTAATTAATTAACTCATCTTTCTCGATTGGAAAGAGAATTCAAGTTGGTACTGGTCGGTCCCAAAGGTTCTGCTACTGCAGACGGGAGTGGTTCACTCGCTGAGAGAGAAATCCCCTTCGTGGAAAGAAAGCTTGAATTAAATGGAAAAAAGAGACTTTTGAGTTTGAGGAGTCTCTTTTTTAAGAGAAGAATTTCGACTTTATTAAAACAGGGAAGAATCGACAAAGCCCAAATCAAATAAAAGGGCCAAATCAATACCCTAAGAGAAAAGAGTTCATTTTAAAAAAATAATAATTAGCTTTCTTTTAAATTATTATTTAAAAATATAAATTTATATGACTATTATAAATCTTATTATTATAATCTTAATTTTATTATAATCTTAATTAAATAAAGTATATAATTTAAAGCGTATTTAAATTTATTTCATCAGACAAGCTTTTTTCCCATATTAATATGATTTAGATCGAGCGACTCTTCTTCGGCTGCTAGATCAGTCGACTCTTCTTCGGCTGCTAGATCAGTAGGATTGAAAGTGCTTGCTTATGGGCAGCTTACGAGACTTTCATAGACAAGTCGGGTTCATAGACAAGGATTAACCAATTTCATAGACAAGAGCTACGTCTCGACAAAGCATTGAACCTAAGAACCCTCCCCTGGAGTCTGGAGTGGAGTATAGGCAAAGCGCTTTCTCTTTAGCGTTAGAGTAGAGTTAGAGTAAAGTATGAAATTGCTGACTTGCTTGATAGAGTCTGGTCTGGTAGAACTCTTGCTGAAGCCAATTCTGTTAATGGTAATGGGTAAAGAAAATAAGCTGTTAATGCCCCTTCTAAATACTAAACGGGAAAGCAGCAGCTTCAACCGAAGAATGGGATATTAATACAGGCGCAGCTCCTGCTCGCATAATAATATAAAATAAGAAGGGCGCTCGCATACTCGCATCACAGCCGTATGATATCCCTATGAAGTGAAGCTTATTCGTTCATTCATTAGTGACTTGTCTATCATCTCTCATTCCAGGAAAGCACGAAAGAAAAAGAATGCTCTAGCTCAGCTTACAAGCAAGGAAGGATCCGAAGTACATTACAGCTATCTGAATTAGAACCCCGTCGTTCTATTCTATCTCTATCGGTTAAGATATGAAGGAGACTACCTTTTCTTTTCGGGTTCGGGATAAAGAGAATTTGAAGCTGGCTTACCAGTTCCAGTTCCAGAGGATGCTTCGGCAGGCTCGTGTAGTATACTGAACTCGTTCCCAAACTCTGCTTTTGACTTATGAACCTAACTTCCAAAGCGAATCAAATGCCAGCCTGCTCGTTCTTATTTTAAAAAAGCTACTGAACTCGCTCCAAACTTAGATAAGTCACTTCGATCGGGAAAATAATTTCCTAGGCTATTGACTACAAAGGAGAGGGAACGTCTCTTGCGCTTCCTTTCCCCTAACTTCCCTAACCAAAGGACGAAGAACCTTTCCTTCCGCAAATAAGGTTGACTTTGTCATTTTATTTCAATTGAATATAATTCATAAAAAGGGGCAACCAGTCTCGGTAAAGTGGCAATCATTCTCTGGCTTGGATTTCAGATGCCCTGCCCTCTTGTCCAGCAGACGAGGCAATTTCAATGAATGTAGCGAGCAAAAGGCACAACCCAAGGGCGCTTACTTCTATTCATTCTGTTGTTTCAGAAATCCTATCCCAAAGGCCTAGGTGAAGGTATCCTTCCGTCGTTTCTTTCGATGCGGATGCCCGACCTTACCTTAACCTTAGGATTCATTCCTGCTGTGATGCATTTTAGGCGCTCAACTCACTCCGTTCTTGCTTGATCATACATAGCAGACATAAACACCTCGTCCCGCTCCTAGATCAGGGAATTAGAAAGCCGAATTCCAGGATTTAAATGAAATCTCGAAACGAAAGAAACGCCGGCAAACTCTCATTTTTCAAATTGAAAATGCCTGCTTCAAAGAAAGGTTACGCTTGCTTGGTTGAAAGACTTGCTGCTTGGGCTGCATATAAGTAGCTCGGGTTCTGTTCGAACGAAAGACGCCACTCTCTCCCGGAATACACATCTTTTTGGGCAGAATACGATTAAGAAGCTCTTTTATTTTAATAAATAGGAAGCGAGTGAAGAAACGAGTAGGATGTTAGCGAGTTGAGGAGACGTTCTGAAAGAGCTCGAACGCATGTGATAGGCTATTTATAGCATAGCTCGCATTTTAATTAGGACAAGTAAGGAGAGTAAGCGAAAGGGCAGGCTGTTTATGAAACAAAAGGATATGGCAAGCACTCATCGGTATCACACCACACCTCATCCTCATATGGTCCCAAGTTAAAAGAAAGAAAAGCTTGTTTTCTAACTTGAATTCCATTGTTTCCATCAAGCCAATGCAACTTATAGGGTTTAGGATGACTTTGGGTTTGTGGTTCCCTGTCCGGGGTACAGAGTTAAAGAGTTAAGGGTTCAAGCCTGTCTTGCATTCGAACAGAGCTAACTAAGGGAATTCTGTATCTAGCAAGGGTGTTTCGTCTCGACCTTTTCTTTGATAAGGTGCCTGCCACGGTGTCTTTGAAAGCCAGGGACTAGCTTCCTTAAGCGCATTCTGAAAATAAGTCTTGTACTGTAGTGAGATGTTAGCTAAATCCTTCCTTTTTCAAAGGTTGTACTCGCCTTTACCCGCATCCTTATCAAGCAAGACGACGAGACCTCAAGGAAGAAGGAGTGCACTCAGTTCAGTAAGAAGCGTCTACCTACTTTACTTTTTATTATTCTTTTACTTTCCTCTTATCTCTATCCTATAAGAGTACTCACTCGGCTTATATATTATAACGTATATACTAGCTGCTTTCTTTAGTCTACTCTCGAGCTCTATTCCCAAGATAAGTTGTCAGATGCATTGTTTGGTCCTGTGCTTTATGCTTGGGCTAGAAGACTCCTGTTTAGGAAGATTCCATCCAATAGAAGATGATTGGGGAGTTGGCAGGCGAGATTATACTTTGTTCTTTCTGTTATACGAGATAGCCGTGGATCACAAACACTTTATTACTTACGCAATTATTTATTTTATTTTTTTTTTAATATTACGAAATCAATCACGACAATTGCACTTTTTCTAAACTTTTGAGAGGATTCAATCAACTACGAAAAAAGATCTTAAACCCCGGCAGCTGGCTCTTTATGCTCTATAATCTCATTACGGGATTTCATCCCTATTTAAAAGAAAAAGTATTATATGTCTGCCATTCGCCAACATCCACTGTATTTGCTTTCTACACCGGACTCATTATATTGGCTCAAGCTAGGAAACTATTCTCACTAGTGCTCAACTACCGCGTATCCTCTCCTATACAGTCGAGTAACTAAAGTCCCTCTCGTATTCTCCTGCACAAGGGCTTTCTATCTATGTAAAATAGTTTACTCTTCTTACTCATAATTTATATTATTATATATAATATTTATTTACACGAATTTTGAATAGATTTCCCCCGGAATTGGCACCAAATTCTTACGAAAAAGGTGCTCCACATATTTGTTTTGAGCTCTTCTTCTCTCCTGGTGATGTATTATCAATATATGAGACAACATATGTAGCTATAAAACTCTAAAGAGGGCCTAATTCCTAATTTAGGATTCATCATTTTTGATGATTCAATTAGGTAGCTAAGCAATATAGACATAAAGGTAAAGACGGCTGTCTTTGTTATCAATACAATTGACAGATTTAAAAAAAAACCTACATATACATATTAAGGCTCCTGATAGTAAATTATCTGATTATGACTCCTCATATTTTATATTTTCCAATTTCTGACCGACATGACCGCAGAGATTTTCAGTATTGCTGGAGTTGCCTCCATACCTCTCGTTGTTTTAATTCGCTTTAGGGCGGGTCGCCTTCGTGGTTTAAATGACGAAAATTCCGCTGAGCGGCTCGGCGACCTTTGCTTTGATACCATAAAAGAGCAAATACGAGATAAAATTGCAGAATTACTAGAAGTCTTTAATTACGCCCCTTTTCCGTCTCCTCAGAGGATTCAAGACGCAGCAGCCTTCCTCCATCAGGATTCAGAATCCTTGGAGCAACTGTTGCCAATTTTGAAAAATCTAAACGAATTTGGGGTCCAAAGCGTGGAGTTTCAAACAATTATACTTTACCTATCAGGGTAGGAGTATTTGGACATGAGAGACCGTGCAGGGGTACTTCTTTATTATATATGTATGATATGATATGCGCCTATGCCTATAGACCCTTTAAGGTAGTCACATTGGAAATAAGAATCCTCCCCGAAAATAACTTTTTGAAGTTGGGGTTAGGTACATACCATCCTTTTTGAGCGTTCTCTTTGCGGTCCAGGCTAGACCTACGGCTCCAACTTCAAGTCCTTCTTCTAATACGTGAGATATTTCATGGGCTGCTTACTCCGACACATCTATGCCAATAGAAAGATAACACAACAAATAGGATAGGAATCGGGACGCATTCGCCGATGAAGACTCAAAAGAAGGGTTTCCACAAGAAAGTAAAATTCGAGCTGTTCAAGAAGCCAATGAAGCGGATGAAAGTGAAGTAGATGGAGCAGTTGCTGACGAAAGTGTTAATTTGGGTCCAAGCAAGGGACATTTCTTAGGAAATGGGTCCCACGCAACAAATGGAAATGGGGACCAAGAAAGCCCTTTCTCATGACTTATGAAAAAGCCGGGTAAACGGCGACTTTGTCTTTTGCCGCAGCCGAATCTCACGATCAGGATCTGGGCTTGGAGAAGTGGAATTCGAAGTTGAAGCCTTTGCTGGTGGGGATGAAGACGCCGTCGAAGAAGCCGCTTTCGCTGATACTTCATTTGCTTTCTTTGCTTTCTTTGGCGGACCAGCTGCTGGATTTGCTTGTGCTTGATTCCGCTTGAATAGCCATTTTTGACCAACTTGAGAATTTTCATAAGAACGTGAACCTGCTTTTGAAAAGAAAGGAAGAGGTGGGGCATGTGCATGTCCCTTTGATTCCTCGCTCTAATTCTTCCGCGAACGTGTGATTCCTCGAGCGTGAGGTAGTAATGCCACGTTTGAGGCTTTCCTCTTAATAATTTTTTTATTGAATGGAGGGAATCCGCTCCATAACTAGTAGTATAGTGAAGTCGTCAATGTGTATGGAAATAATGAATAAATGCACGAACACAAATAATGAGCAGACCCGCCATCCTAATTAGTGTAACGTAGGTGTCTTTCTCGGGTGATGGAATGGGGGATGAATGCCTATATCGCTTAGTAATGTTATTGTCGTGCTGATGCTATATTAAAGAATATAATAAAAAAAAAAAAGAAAGGCTCGCAGGCAAACCCGTTATTCAAGGAGATGAATCAGGTGCAGGGGTTAGCTTCGGATTCGTATAGGTGATATGGGAAAGAGCATGTGGTTTTTGTTTACTTCCTGAATAGGATTAGGATAAGATAATTCATTTTGTGATTGGACTATTATAGGTAAAGTAGTTATAGTTAATAGGAGTAGGCCGTAGAAGAGGTTTGCTCTTGTTGGTCTAAGAAAGATAGAGAGAGGATAGCTCGGTTCTTGAATTCAGACTTAGCTGCTACGGACCTTGCTGCCTTAACTTTTCCCATTTGAAATGGGTCAAGCTTGTGCCAGGCCGCGGAATTGGCCATCTTGTTGAACTCCTTCTTTTAGTAGGACTTTAATGAGTTAAGGGAAGAGTGAGTTAAGATTCAAGTCAGAACGGGCCAAGGGAGCAAACTGAACGGGGTTCAGCTTAACTTAGTGCGAAACCCATCTTTAAAGACTAGCTTGCTTTTTCTCGTTCGCGCAGGGCCGAGGTGAGGGCAGGAGGTCGGCGAGCTGGCTTCGTTGCTTGATTCTTTTCTTTTTGAGAGGACAGGGGCTGGGCGACTCAGGCAGCTGCTATCCCACTTAATAGGGCTTCCTAGTTGGTTCAGTCCCCGGTCTTTATTAAGCGAGGTCTTACCTTTCGACTTGCATCCCCTATGTCTCTCACGTGGGCTTTAATAGCTTTGTTTAGACAGGAGCGCCTATCTGACCCATGAGCTCGAAATCATCTGACGTTGGCTAGCTTCATTGATTGATTGGCTTGCTCCGTGAAGGGGCTTCTTTAAGTCATTAATTTGAAGTCTCTCTTTTATCATATTTATCAGAATATAGGCAAACTAACTACCTTATAGGAAGATGGCAAAGCCGAAGATGTGTCAGAAAGAACACTCCTCTCCGGTGACTTGCTCAGTGATTCTCACTTTTCTTAAGTTGACATTGAACTTCCCTTCTGCAACCTTTAGTCAAGAAAGCTACCTTAACCTTAAGAGTTGTAACAGAGCTTTGAACAGCTTTAAGATTAATAGTATGCCAGGGAAAGATCATGAAAGTGGGCTCGATCAGCCTTTAAATATCTCTAACGTAAGTAGGGATTGAAAGAAAAAAGCAATTAAATACCATCTTGGGTGAGACAGGTCAATTATAATTACAATGGACTATCGAGTACGCCCAACCATCAATCATCAATCAGGAGCGTCAACCAATATAGCTATCCACCCGCTCACTATCTATGCGCCCAATCAATCTATTCTTCCACCCACTCTATAGGAAGCCAACCCCAGCCCAGCCCGAGGACTAGGGGCTAAGCTAAGGTATGATGACTAAGGTATGAAAGAACTCGAACATTAGTAGTTATAATTTAAATGCGAGTAGAGGTGCCGGAACTTAAAGGACTGGCTTAGTGCTGATGCCGACCGCGGATAAGTAGCTATAGTTGATGGAGCCTTCGACCTCCTCTTCGGAAAGAATTCCCAGGAAACCGAAACAAAAAGAAGAGATTTCAATACTATGCTGCTTAAATTCTTTTTCCTTTCCCTCTCCTTTTTAGTCGAGCTATTTCATAACCTGTTATGATATATGATATGAGGGGAAAGCCCTTTCTTCTGGAATTGGCTTAGGTCAATGGCTCGCTTTTCTTGTTACCTTATAAAATGAGGTTGAATCTTTCCGCTTGAAATAGCATTATGAATTTAAGCACCAGCAGAATCTTTGCTTTAAAAAAAAGACGTGGCAGACGTAGCAGTTAAAGTCCTGTTCCAATTGGTTGGATAACTTGCAGAGAATTCTGGTTGAAAAGAGACGGACGTCCCACTTATAACTTATATGATAAAGAAGGCAAAAGCTAAATCTAAAAGACTTTTTTCATAAACCCCCTTTCCGGGGATTTTTCATAGGAACCGGCTTGCTTGTACCCAAACGCGTGACCATTTTACCTTTTTAAGGATTTTGCTCGAAAGGCATTCTATTCTCAAACATAACAAGCTAAACGAACGACTCCTGCATTTGACTCTGGATCAAACTCTGATTAGTATTATAGGGTGCTTGCATCCAATTTCTTATGTTGGGGCAATCCCATTTGAACTGGCAGGTAAGCCATATTTTTAGTTTTAAGAGATTAATCGGCTGGGAGCGCATCTTCTAACTTCAGTGATTGGGGCTAAATCCCCTGCTTTCTTACATTAATAAAAATAAAGTAATAAATAAACTGCGGAATGAGTCTTAGTAGCATAAGTAGGGATCTCGGGAAGATCCTGTCCCTCTCCCTATCGAGCGAGTGTAGGTTTCGGAACGAGCATGTTAGCGAGCAGGATCTGGTTTAGCTGTAGCAGGATCAGGAACAGTAACTGGATCAGGATCATCAGGAACTGGATCAGGAATTCTTGAGTGAGCTTCTTTTACCGGTAACTAGTTGCGAGAGAAAAGCCGGGATTTCGGCCCAAAGACAGGAGTTGTGCCAGAACCTGGGATTTTGGCTTGTGATCTCATTTGCCTTCATAATCTCAAATCGAAAGTGCGACTTTTTCATTTTACTTATGATTTTGGTTGCACCAGCGATTTTATTAGTGAAATGGCATTTTTGGGTGCCATGGTTCAAAGAACCCGAGGATTTCGGACATTAATTGGCCAAAATTGGTATTATTAAGGTGAATAGTCGAGTAGCGAAAGATGATGAAAACGTGAACCGGGTGTCTTGACTTTACTTACCAAACTTCGGGGACCTTTCCTTGCGACACCGGACTCGGCTTTTGCGGCCGACCCGTCTTTTTGACTGTCCGCGGCTTGAAGAACCAAGCACTGCGAGCGATAAAAACAGGATTTTTGTGACAAACTAAATGCTTATGATGAAATTCATTTTCTGTGAAACATTTCCTTATTCTAGTTTCAGATTAAAGATAAATCATATAAAAGAGGGACTCGAGCGATAGTGAAGAGGGTAGAATATCATAGGTAAAAGGATAGAGTTGGGGCAGGAGAACCATAACATATTGGGCCACACGCGAACCTACCATATACATGGAACGAGGCTCTCAGTAGGGCAGATAGCCCTTTGAATTAGCAGCTGAACAAGGAGGTATTTACCCTCCCATAACACATAATTACTTGATGGAATTCCCTCCAAAATACGTATAGGAAGTGAGCAAGGCAAGCTCCCTTACTCTCAAGGGGCGTACCAAGGCACTAAAATGATGCCTCTTGAAAACGTGTCCGAGGGTCAGACCATTACACAAGTAGCAACTCCAGCTTTTCCTAAGAAGAAACGTAACAGCTGGCTCGTTTCCCCCTTGATCCTGTTGAATAGCATTCCTTAAACCTCGGAATGCGACTAAGGAAGGGATAGATTAACTATGCTCCTAATAGCGCTCCCCAGGCTTATTCTTAGTGGTCTAGTTTCATATGAAAATTGAGGAACAGGGCGCGTGAACTACCATATGAATGCAGCAAACGAAATTCCGAGCTTAAATTAAAATAGAAAAGAATTCCACTGTTATCTTATATAATAGAGTTCTATTCTGATCTTAATTAATTAACTCATCTTTCTCGATTGGAAAGAGAATTCAAGTTGGCACTGGTCGGTCCCAAAGGTTCTGCTACTGCAGACGGGAGTGGTTCACTCGCTGAGAGAGAAATCCCCTTCGTGGAAAGAAAGCTTGAATTAAATTGAAAAAAGAGACTTTTGAGTTTGAGGAGTCTCTTTTTTAAGAGAAGAATTTCGACTTTATTAAAACAGGGAAGAATCGACAAAGCCCAAATCAAATCAAAGGGCCAAATCAATACCCTAAGAGAAAAGAGTTCATTTTAAAAAAATAATAATTAGCTTTCTTTTAAATTATTATTTAAAAATATAAATTTATATGACTATTATAAATCTTATTATTATAATCTTAATTTTATTATAATCTTAATTAAATAAAGTATATAATTTAAAGCGTATTTAAATTTATTTCATCAGACAAGCTTTTTTCCCATATTAATATGATTTAGATCGAGCGACTCTTCTTCGGCTGCTAGATCAGTCGACTCTTCTTCGGCTGCTAGATCAGTAGGATTGAAAGTGCTTGCTTATGGGCAGCTTACGAGACTTTCATAGACAAGTCGGGTTCATAGACAAGGCTTAACCAATTTCCTAGACAAGAGCTACGTCTCGACAAAGCATTGAACCTAAGAACCCTCCCCTGGAGTCTGGAGTGGAGTATAGGCAAAGCGCTTTCTCTTTAGCTTTAGAGTAGAGTTAGAGTAAAGTATGAAATTGCTGACTTGCTTGATAGAGGCTGGTCTGGTAGAACTCTTGCTGAAGCCAATTCTGTTAATGGTAATGGGTAAAGAAAATAAGCTGTTAATGCCCCTTCTAAATACTAAACGGGAAAGCAGCAGCTTCAACCGAAGAATGGGATATTAATACAGGCGCAGCTCCTGCTCGCATAATACTATAAAATAAGAAGGGCGCTCGCATACTCGCATCACAGCCGTATGATATCCCTATGAAGTGAAGCTTATTCGTTCATTCATTAGTGACTTGTCTATCATCTCTCATTCCAGGAAAGCACGAAAGAAAAAGAATGCTCTAGCTCAGCTTACAAGCAAGGAAGGATCCGAAGTACATTACAGCTATCTGAATTAGAACCCCGTCGTTCTATTCTATCTCTATCGGTTAAGATATGAATGAGACTACCTTTTCTTTTCGGGTTCGGGATAAAGAGAATTTGAAGCTGGCTTACCAGTTCCAGTTCCAGAGGATGCTTCGGCAGGCTCGTGTAGTATACTGAACTCGTTCCCAAACTCTGCTTTTGACTTATGAACCTAACTTACAAAGCGAATCAAATGCCAGCCTGCTCGTTCTTATTTTAAAAAAGCTACTGAACTCGCTCCAAACTTAGATAAGTCACTTCGATCGGGAAAATAATTTCCTAGGCTATTGACTACAAAGGAGAGGGAACGTCTCTTGCGCTTCCTTTCCCCTAACTTCCCTAACCAAAGGACGAAGAACCTTTCCTTCCGCAAATAAGGTTGACTTTGTCATTTTATTTCAATTGAATATAATTCATAAAAGGGGGCAACCAGTCTCGGTAAAGTGGCAATCATTCTCTGGCTTGGATTTCAGATGCCCTGCCCTCTTGTCCAGCAGACGAGGCAATTTCAATGAATGTAGCGAGCAGAAGGCACAACCCAAGGGCGCTTACTTCTATTCATTCTGTTGTTTCAGAAATCCTATCCCAAAGGCCTAGGTGAAGGTATCCTTCCGTCGTTTCTTTCGATGCGGATGCCCGACCTTACCTTAACCTTAGGATTCATTCCTGCTGTGATGCATTTTAGGCGCTCAACTCCCTCCGTTCTTGCTTGATCATACATAGCAGACATAAACACCTCGTTCCGCTCCTAGATCAGGGAATTAGAAAGCCGAATTCCAGGATTTAAATGAAATCTCGAAACGAAAGAAACGCCGGCAAACTCTCATTTTTCAAATTGAAAATGCCTGCTTCAAAGAAAGGTTACGCTTGCTTGGTTGAAAGACTTGCTGCTTGGGCTGCATATAAGTAGCTCGGGTTCTGTTCGAACGAAAGACGCCACTCTCTCCCGGAATACACATCTTTTTGGGCAGAATACGATTAAGAAGCTCTTTTATTTTAATAAATAGGAAGCGAGGGAAGAAACGAGTAGGATGTTAGCGAGTTGAGGAGACGTTCTGAAAGAGCTCGAACGCATGTGATAGGCTATTTATAGCATAGCTCGCATTTTAATTAGGACAAGTAAGGAGAGTAAGCGAAAGGGCAGGCTGTTTATGAAACAAAAGGATATGGCAAGCACTCATCGGTATCACACCACACCTCATCCTCATATGGTCCCAAGTTAAAAGAAAGAAAAGCTTGTTTTCTAACTTGAATTCCATTGTTTCCATCAAGCCAATGCAACTTATAGGGTTTAGGATGACTTTGGGTTTGTGGGTCCCTGTCCGGGGTACAGAGTTAAAGAGTTAAGGGTTCAAGCCTGTCTTGCATTCGAACAGAGCTAACTAAGGGAATTCTGTATCTAGCAAGGGTGTTTCGTCTCGACCTTTTCTTTGATAAGGTGCCTGCCACGGTGTCTTTGAAAGCCAGGGACTAGCTTCCTTAAGCGCATTCTGAAAATAAGTCTTGTACTGTAGTGAGATGTTAGCTACATCCTTCCTTTTTCAAAGGTTGTACTCGCCTTTACCCGCATCCTTATCAAGCAAGACGACGAGACCTCAAGGAAGAAGGAGTGCACTCAGTTCAGTAAGAAGCGTCTACCTACTTTACTTTTTATTATTCTTTTACTTTCCTCTTATCTCTATCCTATAAGAGTACTCACTCGGCTTATATATTATAACTTATATACTAGCTGCTTTCTTTAGTCTACTCTCGAGCTCTATTCCCAAGATAAGTTGTCAGATGCATTGTTTGGTCCTGTGCTTTATGCTTGGGCTAGAAGACTCCTGTTTAGGAAGATTCCATCCAATAGAAGATGATTGGGGAGTTGGCAGGCGAGATTCTACTTTGTTCTTTCTGTTATACGAGATAGCCGTGGATCACAAACACTTTATTACTTACGCAATTATTTTATTTTATTTTAATATTACGAAATCAATCACGACAATTGCACTTTTTCTAAACTTTTGAGAGGATTCAATCAACTACGAAAAAAGATCTTAAACCCCGGCAGCTGGCTCTTTCTGCTCTATAATCTCATTACGGGATTTCATCCCTATTTAAAAGAAAAAGTATTATATGTCTGCCATTCGCCAACATCCACGGTATTTGCTTTCTACACCGGACTCATTATATTGGCTCAAGCTAGGAAACTATTCTCACTAGTGCTCAACTACCGCGTATCCTCTCCTATACAGTCGAGTAACTAAAGTCCCTCTCGTATTCTCCTGCACAAGGGCTTTCTATATATGTAAAATAGTTTACTCTTCTTACTCATAATTTATATTATTATATATAATATTTATTTACACGAATTTGGAATAGATTTCCCCCGGAATTGGCACCACATTCTTACGAAAAAGGTGCTCCACATATTTGTTTTGAGCTCTTCTTCTCTCATGGTGATGTATTATCAATATATGAGACAACATATGTAGCTATAAAACTCTAAAGAGGGCCTAATTCCTCATTTAGGATTCATCATTTTTGATGATTCAATTAGGTAGCTAAGCACTATAGACATAAAGGTAAAGACGGCTGTCTTTGTTATCAATACAATTGACAGATTTAAAAAAAAACCTACATATACATATTAAGGCTCCTGATAGTAAATTATCTTATTATGACTCCTCATATTTTATATTTTCCAATTTCTGACCGACATGACCGCAGAGATTTTCAGTATTGCTGGAGTTGCCTCCATACCTCTCGTTGTTTTAATTCTCTTTAGGGCGGGTCGCCTTCGTGGTTTAAATGACGAAAATTCCGCTGAGCGGCTCGGCGACCTTTGCTTTGATACCATAAAAGAGCAAATACGAGATAAAATTGCAGCATTACTAGAAGTCTTTAATTACGCACCTTTTCCGTCTCCTCAGAGGATTCAAGACGCAGCAGCCTTCCTCCATCAGGATTCAGAATCCTTGGAGCAACTGTTGCCAATTTTGAAAAATCTAAACGAATTTGGGGTCCAAAGCGTGGAGTTTCAAACAATTATACTTTACCTATCAGGGTAGGAGTATTTGGACATGAGAGACCGTGCAGGAGTACTTCTTTATTATATATGTATGATATGATATGCGCCTATGCCTATAGACCCTTTAAGGTAGTTACATTGGAAATAAGAATCCTCCCCGAAAATAACTTTTTGAAGTTGGGGTTAGGTACATACCATCCTTTTTGAGCGTTCTCTTTGCGGTCCAGGCTAGACCTACGGCTCCAACTTCCAGTCCTTCTTCTAATACGTGAGATATTTCATGGGCTGCTTACTCCGACACATCTATGCCAATAGAAAGATAACACAACAAATAGGATAGGAATCGGGACGCATTCGCCGATGAAGACTCAAAAGAAGGGTTTCCACAAGAAAGTAAAAGTCGAGCTGTTCAAGAAGCCAATGAAGCGGATGAAAGTGAAGTAGATGGAGCAGTTGCTGACGAAAGTGTTAATTTGGGTCCAAGCAAGGGACATTTCTTAGGAAATGGGTCCCACGCAACAAATGGAAATGGGGACCAAGAAAGCCCTTTCTCATGACTTATGAAAAAGCCGGGTAAACGGCGACTTTGTCTTTTGCCGCAGCCGAATCTCACGATCAGGATCTGGGCTTGGAGAAGTGGAATTCGAAGTTGAAGCCTTTGCTGGTGGGGATGAAGACGCCGTCGAAGAAGCCGCTTTCGCTGATACTTCATTTGCTTTCTTTGCTTTCTTTGGCGGACCAGCTGCTGGATTTGCTTGTGCTTGATTCCGCTTGAATAGCCATTTTTGACCAACTTGAGAATTTTCATAAGAACGTGAACCTGCTTTTGAAAAGAAAGGAAGAGGTGGGGCATGTGCATGTCCCTTTGATTCCTCGCTCTAATTCTTCCGCGAACGTGTGATTCCTCGAGCGTGAGGTAGTAATGCCACGTTTGAGGCTTTCCTCTTAATAATTTTTTTATTGAATGGAGGGA